>SKCR01052608.1:0-17961 GCA_019454045.1 Zanthoxylum bungeanum
TTTTAAACATTCATCATCCCAATTTTTGGCCAACAAACAAGAAGCATTAAACGCAAAATAATATAAATAACTGAATATAATTTCATAAAAATCAAATTGGCAATCAATACATAGGTTGAAACTTTGGCTACATCATCCTCTAGAATTATGGAGTTAGTTCATGAATAAAGATAAAAAAAAATGAAAATAATGTCATGAACATAATGGAAATCATTATAGTTTAAAGATAAAAACTAGAAGATTAAACCCGAATCAAATCATTTCATATTCGGACGTCACCGCCTTCGTCTCTTCTTGTCGCTCTTCAATCTTCCTCCTTAGATCTCTCTAAAATATGTGTTTTGAGTCTTGAGTTGTGTATTAGCCTCCTCCCCTAGGTTTTGGATGAGCTTATGTATTTTAATAAGAAGTCTTGGGTCCTTGTGCATGCAAACCCTAAAAATTGTGTTTCTGGGCTCTTCGCAACGCCGCGAGCGCCAAACTTGCGGGAAATTGTATGTGGCTCCTGAAGAGGCGCCGCGGCGCCAGTTTACTTTTATGCCGTGCTGATTTCTACTATAAACGCTTTCCACTCTCCTGTGTGCTTCCTATACGTCCGTAGGGTCCCCAAACTAGTCAAATTACCTAAGATCCATGTTCCACCAATGCTTCCACATAAAACATAAAACAAACCACAAAAGACATTAAATGAAACAAAACTTAACAAAATATGAAGCTAAGAATGCATGAATAAGTGTGTATAAACCGCACTTATTGTTGGATAATATGACCCATAGCGTCACTATTTGTACAGATCACGGTGTTTTGCTGTACAAATTAACTATGTGACAAGGAAATTGCACTCTCATCATTTGTGATTAGATCACCATAGATGTATAAATGAAGAGAGGTCCATATGATTAGTTCCTGGATTGAGATGATATGAGACAGTATCAATCCCCGAAGGATTAATCATTAAATATCCCTAGCCGAAGTATTATCGAGACTGGACATCGATAATGCGGAATAGGCTAGTATTGCACTTGTGCGCGTTGTGAGGGCACAACGGCATAGTTCTCATATATATAAGTATTGGATACTTATGCAAGTGCGATAGGAGGTTGTGTTTCACCGATGGTACGGGAAACAGCTTCGCTCTGGATAGACCCCTCGGAATCCCATTGGTATTATGACTATGTGTCTATGGGAGGCCGAAATCGAGGTAGGTGTGTATAGTCTTAACCTGAGACTTGCATCGCTAATACTTGCGATAATCGGTAGACTCTGGTCTTGGTGGTACAGGGCTTTAACCGGTTCTGTGTACACCGCTTCTGGGTTTATCAGAGAGTCGTAGTGTATTGGGTGTGATGTCGAGACGGAAGTGTCACTTCAGTCATATTGGAGTTGATGTCACGCAGGATACGGTACTAGTGCTCTTGAGTGTTGCGCAACCAATCGGGATATTGTGACCAGGTCATGTATATCCGATTATAGAGACTATGTTACCAGACATCCGACATGTGCTTCGGACGGGGCAGACACTTATCCAGCCCCAGCCCTAGCACGTGATTATCCGATACTGGGCCGATATACACAATACTACGGTATACTACGCTTGATACAGATCTATATATTCCTGTAAGAATATTTCTGGAGAATTGGGTAGGCATGGCGCTTTGCTAGAAGCCAACCTTGTCTTGTAAATCGATATAAACGTAGTACGAGGTACTTACGTGTTCGGACAGTCCGACGATCGTATTTACTGCCAACATATCCGGAGATCTCATGGGTCGGTTCCTGAAGATTCACCGATGACGTATTACTCGCACTTTGATTAATCTGGGATTAATTAGAAGAGAGAGATAGAATTAATCTGGGATTAATTCGATGAGAGAGAAAATTAATCTGGGATTAATTACGGAGATATTTTATCTCGGATAAAATATCGTTTAAGAGAGAGAACGATTAATTTGGAATTAATCGATAAAATTAATATATTTGATATATTAATCGAAATTGGATTTCGACGCGGAATTAAAATTAGATTTTAATTCGGGCGAACGAATTAATTTAGAATTAATTCGTTAGCGACGTGAATAGTGAATTCGCTAGGCGTAATCACTTAATTACGACGCGACGGAAAATTCGTTAATTTGGAATTAGCGAACCCGAGCCCGAGAGTGATTGCGAGCGCATTCGCATTTCGAATTCGAGCGCGGCACGCGAGTCACATCAAGCGTCAAATCGCTAGTCGCGTCAATCGTCAAATCAATTGTCACTTTGAGTGATGTGACTTGACAATATGTCACTTTATTAAAGTGAATAGATGTGATGTGACTTAAAGTTAAAAGTTGAAATGATGAAAAGCTTTATTGTTTTAACTTTTGACTTTTGAATTAAAAAGGTAAGTATATATGTTTTTATTTTAATTACTTGGTAAATGAAATAAAAAATAAATATATTAAAACCTTTTCTTCTCTCTCTCACATGCACAGTACACGTTTTCTCTCCTCTCCCTCTCTCTCTTTTTCTTCCTCTCTTCTTCACGGCATCACTGCCGATTCTTCTCTTCATTTTGTTCTGGTTTGACCGAGCATTGAGAAGCAAAATGGAAGATGATAAGTGCTAGCACACACCTTGAGTGATACAAAGGTGATAGGGAAGTGAGTTTGTGAGCATGGAAGCTTGAAGCTTGGAGCTTCAATGGATCTCATCATGGCCGAACTTGGAGGAAGCCGAACCAGCCAAACCGCACAGCCCACTGCAGTTCACAGAAGCCATTGCCGAGCTTGGAGGAGACAAAATCGCACCTTGTTCTTCATTCATCAAAACCGAAATTCAATGTGAGTATATTCCGCACCTCCTTTGATGTGTTCATATGTGGTTTTTTATGCATGATTTGTGATCCTTGGGACTTTGATTGAACACTTTCAATGGTATCTTGAGCTTTTGATGCATGAAAACCGAATTAGGGTTCTTGAGCAAATTTGGGGCTTTTTGATTTTAGCTTGATTCTGACAAATTGATTGTGTAAGAATGTTATATATGATCTAATTTGAGTTATATGTAATCAATTTGGCAAAAAAATTGATTGGATTGATTTTCCCCAATTTGCTTTTTTTGTCAAAACTTTAATTTGGGTAAACTCGATTTAGGCATGATTTGGTTGAATTGTTTGATGAAGTATGCTTGAATGAGGTTGAATTGAAGTTGTGCATGATCAATTTCAAGAAAATTGGATTAGATCAATTTTCCCCAATTCTTTAGGTTGAACATGAAACTTGAAATTGGGTAAAATGTGTTTGAGCATGTTTTAATTGAATTGGATGTTTAAGTATGCTTAGAACATGTTTAATTGAGATTGTGTGTGATCAATTTCATGAAATTGGATTGGATTCAATTTTCCCCAAATTGAAGGCTTGGCCGAAAATTGCATAACCCTAATGTCTTGGTAATTTTGTTTTGTTTGATCATTGGATGACTTAAAACAATTGGTTAATGTTGTTTTGAAGTTCAATTGGATTGAATTTTGATTTGGAACATTTTTCCCTTTTAAAGTGGCTTGGCCGAATCTTAAATGAACATGAAATTCATTGTGATTTTTTGTTTTAATTCATTGGATGAATTGAATTGATTTGGGAAATTAAGATTGTGGACTCAATTGGATTGAAACCGAATCGAATTGAAAAACCCCTAATTGCCGAGACTTGAAAGCATGTTAATTGGGTTTGATTTTAATTGAATTGTGTTGGACACTATTTGGTTGTTAAAGTGCATGATTAATTAGGCTAATTGATATTTTAGAAATGTTAATTGGGTAATTGATTGTGTATTACACTTAGGTTAATTAATTGTGAAATTTGGAATTTTATAAGTTAATTAATTTGGGCTTGATTTTGGAAATTGGGCTTGTTAGGTTGTAATTGGGCTTTTGGGCTTTGTTGTAACAAAGTTGGGTTTAGGCAAAATTGGTTGGATCCAATTAGGCCCAAAACCGAATCCAAAAGGTCCAATTATGACTTAATGGACCTTAATTATTTAATTGGGCCTAATGGGCCAAAATTAATTTAAAGGCTTATAGGGTAACTCCCGGATTGGATTTTGGTTGTTCGGTTTGACCCGAGTTGACCAAAAGTCCACGCCTATAGAAATTAATTAAAAGCCCATTGGACTTTAATTAAATAAAACATTAGATGTTAGTCGGGCTTTGAGACCCGTTGCGATTAAATTTGGAATTTAAGTCGTAAAGGTTCGTTAATGGTGTAATATTTAATTTGGAATTAAATAATGAATTAGAATTGAATACGTATTAAATTGGATTTAATTATGTAATTTAATTTAATTCGTAGAAATTGTACTTTGAGTACGTGTTCGCAAAACGAGTTTGACTCGAACAAAAATCAAATCTTTGTTTGAACATTGGATGATCACTAATATTCAAGATTAATTAATTTGATTGATTGATTGATAACATGCTTGTATGAATACATGGTTGTGATGTTTGAATAATGTATATCGGATGGATATTAGTCGGGTTGGGCGATTTTGGAAATTGTAATAAATTTGATTTATTAAATTGGACCTGCGTGTCCAGCCTTATCTCCTATTTCTTTGTATTCTCTTCTCACCTATTCCCCTCCATGTAAAAGAGGTTTCTTTAGAAGTGTAGTGTAACGGGTAGAAGTAATACAAGTGCTAGCGGGAGAGAGAAAGTGAGAGATTTGATCTAGGATCAATGTAAAATATCCATCCGCATATCATTATTATTTTATTTCATACTCGCTTTATTATGTGTTTAGAATGCATGCTTAAGGGTGTATGATGATGAGACCTTAACAAAGATAATTAAATTGGTAGCCAATTTGCACGCGAAAAACCCTCGTTAAATATCATGCGTTTTTCCTTCCATTGAGTGATTCTTACTCAAGATCCGAGATTGGCAGGGGTTGTTGGCCAAAGTCAAGCCCTTGTCCATCAAAGATGTGTTTTAATCACGAGGCTTTGTTCCATATCGGTGTCGTGTCCAAGTTGTGGTTTGTTGGCCAAAGTCAAGACCACTTCTTGTCCATTGACATTGATTACGAAGCTTCCATGTCAATGGGTCCGCGCTTGACTGGGATCACTAGGTTTGTTGTGCCAAAGCCAAGGCCTAGTTGATTCAGAGGAAAAAGGTTAGGGTATACATTCGATGTATAGGCATATATAAGATATATGTTTGGGACTTGGATGTCCACCTACTGGATCTAGGAGTTGGATAGATCCAATTGATCTTCGAGATCTACCTAGTTAATTATCATACAATTTGTTGGCCAAAGTCAAGATTGTGTGATATTTAACGGGATCCTAGCCCACTAGGAAACACGGTTTCCCGAGTACTCGACAGAGGGTTAGAGGCTCGACGAAAAATAGTGGGAGGCAAGAATTGAATTTGCAATACTCGTTCAATTACTCGCCATATGCGCTCATTTAAATTATTTCGTCATTAGATTAAATGTTAGTTAGACTAATATTTAAATTGTTGTTTTAATAAACAGTTGGACTGTATTATACTTGATTATATATAATTGGATTATATAATCAATATATTTGAATTAATTAATTTCAGTTTACAGTTGATTTTATAATTGGATTATAGTAATCAATGTAATTGAGGTTAATTAATTTGGATTATATTTGATTATATAGTTGGACTATTATAATCATTATAATATATAAAGTACCACTAATCGTTGATTAAATAGTTGGACTATTGTAATCAAGATAAAATTGAAAAGTTGGATATTTAAAATATAATCTAGGATTAAAATATTTTAAATGATTTAATTTTCAAATTGGGAATAAATAATAGGTTACTTTATTTGATAAAATAACTCATTATACCTTAAGCCCAAAATTAAGCAAGATAAGTAGAGCATAAAATCTTTGGAAGATTTTTGTGATGATGACTTTAATTTAATGCTTAATTTATATACTTGTCATAAATCTAATTTTGGATTTAAGAAGTATTAAAATTGCAATTTATATTCTTGGAGAATTAATTGACTATTCATGTAAAGTCAAAGTTTGCAATTGGGCATGTAGCACGAGGTGCACATTCCTTTCAATATTCTAAAAACCAAGGCTTGGCCTAAGGTTCCTAAAATATTGAAAAGGATAATTGACATATCCCAAAGTGACTACCATTTGGATATGGAAGACACGAAGGAATTAAAGAAAGGGCGAGGCTCTAACTTTAAAAATGTTTGTCTTAGTTATGTTCACAGCTAGTATTGAAATTAGATTTTAAATACTTAGTGTGGTACATAAAATATATGTATTGATATTCAGAATCTGCTTTGAGCAGGATACTGACTTCAAGCTGAGATTGCTCTGCGAATCGGAAACGGGACGAAAGTCGCTGTTTCGACCGTAGATACCTAAGTTTAGGAACTACCCTTCGGGTATGTACTTGAATTAGGAACTGTTATAATGTAACTAGTTTGACTAGAGACATTATCTCTTTATCAGTGTTTAATCCGTTGCGGATAAAACCTTTATATTATAGAACACTGAGTGTTTTATTATATAAAGATGATACTGAGATAAATATATTAGATATAAATAACAGAATTTATATTTTGAATATAAATAAAAATCTCAAACATATAAATTGACAAATAAATAGCTCAAATTGATTTGATCAATAGAGACTTATTTGTGGCATTGTTGTCTAGGACACAATTTAATTAGACTCGTATATCCACACTTTTGAAGAGTGGGTACTAGGACTGATTTGACTATTCAAATAAGGTCTGCGAATCTAGTTTATTAGGTAAAGTACCTAAAATACTATTTGCTTGGTAATAGTGTTAGTGCCACCGATCTGTTAGCCCTATTCATGGTGAAGTAAGTGGGCCCATATCTAGCTAGGCTAGATGTGAACATGAATATTTCGTGACCTTAACGGATGTGGCATCACGTTATGGTTATGTGTTTCTTTTGAAGAACACAAATCAGAAACTTTAAAGTTTCGACACGAAATACATAAACAGATCGGCTATAGCATTATTCCGCCACGGTAAGACCGTAATGGAAAATACTTTAGCAGTAAGTTTCTCGTATACTTGAAAGAGTACGGTATTCTTTCATATGAGGACTCCTCCTGAGACACGTCAGTTAGACGGTGTGTCCGAACGGATTAACCGAATTTTGTTAGACATAATAAGGTTAATCACGAGTCGCTTTGAGCTACCATTTCCTTCAATAGGATATGTTTAAAACAGTGCAAAACTTATTTAGAATAAGGTTCCATATAAAATCTGTTTGACAGATATCGTATAGGATATGAACAGGAAAGAAACGAGGTTTCTCATTCCTGACAATTTGGGTATGCTAGGCATAACGTTTGGATGATACCAAACTAAGGACCCAAATTGGATAAGTGCCAATATAGGTTATCCTATGGGAAACCATAAGTATAGTACTTATACATCTCACATGAGAACAATGTGATTGTTGCTCTCCATGCGGTTTTCCTAAGAGGAATACCGATATGCAGTGGTAAGTGGGAGGATAGTATAACTCGATGAAAATCGGAGTAATACTGTTCTAGGCACTGAATCTTAATGGAACATATATAATTCATCAAGGATGAAACTATACCATTAATCTTCGAATACACAAGAACAAAGGAAGTGATACGAGGTATCGACTCCCTATTATGACAAAGTGTCATGAGTCCGAAATGGATTCCATGTATATCAATAAGTTTGGATACTAGTTGATGTACCACAAGGCATTGTGCCTATTGGTACTATAAGTCTTCAAGGAAGACGTACATGGATGGCAATATACCAACGTATAAAGCTAGGCTTTTAACGGAAATGTATCGTTATCGACATTGTGATTGATTACGATTCAACCTTTTACCTATTGCCACTGTAGATCCATTTGGATGATGCTTGCTGACGCGAGCATAAGTTCTTGGAATTATCATTTTGATGCAATCATAATGGTGTATGATTTAATTCAAAACGAAAATGATTCTAGTGTAAATAAGAGGGTTAGTGGGAGCGCACTGACAGTGGCTGTCCTATAAAATAATGATAATACGTCATTTCTTGGAAATGATATTCCCATAAAAATAAATGTCGGCGAAAGCTTGGCTTTCGAAATACTCTCCGTGGAATTGTACATTGAAAAATGTACAAGACCTGGTGTATCATACGCTTTGAGCATATGGATTCACAAACAGGTCAATCCAAGTGATAGTCACTGGATTGAGATTAAGAACATCTGTTAGTATCTGAGAGAACTAAGATGTTGTCTTAAACTATGGAGATGGAGAACTTGAAGTGACTGGGATCACTGCTGCAAGTTTCCAAACCGGTAAAGACTGCGGTACTATAAAGTTTGAACACGGGACAGTGAGCTGGAAATATTCCGAGCAAGATAACTGTTGCCGAATTAACAACAAATGCGGATTATTGCTGCAGCTGAGGCAGCAATAGAAGCCATTTGGATCGATAATAAATCTAATTAGATTAGATATAGTTCTGTTAGCAGCTGAGCTAGGCGTCAGCACAGGCTAAAGAATTAAAGGTCTCATCGACGATCCAGATATATACTTCTATATCATCTGATTCGTTCGGATCATACATCGTGGCGATGTGATGATCGTGTAAATCGCGTCAGACGATAATTAAGCAAATCCGCTGACGAAAACATTTCCTCAGCAATTTGAGCGAATTGTACATAGTTCGGGTGTTAGACACTCGAGTGACTGGCTATGTGCCAAGTGGGAGATTGTTGGATAATATGACCCATAGCGTCACTATTTGTACAGATCACGGTGTTGCTGTACAAATTAACTATGTGACAAGGAAATTGCACTCTCATCATTTGTGATTAGATCACCATAGATGTATAAATGAAGAGAGGTCCATATGATTAGTTCCTGGATTGAGATGATATGAGACAGTATCAATCCCCGAAGGATTAATCATTAAATATCCCTAGCCGAAGTATTATCGAGACTGGACATCGATAATGCGGAATAGGCTAGTATTGCACTTGTGCGCGTTGTGAGGGCACAACGGCATAGTTCTCATATATATAAGTATTGGATACTTATGCAAGTGCGATAGGAGGTTGTGTTTCACCGATGGTACGGGAAACAGCTTCGCTCTGGATAGACCCCTCGGAATCCCATTGGTATTATGACTATGTGTCTATGGGAGGCCGAAATCGAGGTAGGTGTGTATAGTCTTAACCTGAGACTTGCATCGCTAATACTTGCGATAATCGGTAGACTTTGGTCTTGGTGGTACAGGGCTTTAACCGGTTCTGTGTACACCGCTTCTGGGTTTATCAGAGAGTCGTAGTGTATTGGGTGTGATGTCGAGACGGAAGTGTCACTTCAGTCATATTGGAGTTGATGTCACGCAGGATATGGTACTAGTGCTCTTGAGTGTTGCGCAACCAATCGGGATATTGTGACCAGGTCATGTATATCCGATTATAGAGACTATGTTACCAGACATCCGACATGTGCTTCGGACGGGGCAGACACTTATCCAGCCCCAGCCCTAGCACGTGATTATCCGATACTGGGCCGATATACACAATACTACGGTATACTACGCTTGATACAGATCTATATATTCCTGTAAGAATATTTCTGGAGAATTGGGTAGGCATGGCGTTTTGCTAGAAGCTAACCTTGTCTTGTAAATCGATATAAACGTAGTACGAGGTACTTACGTGTTCGGACAGTCCGACGATCGTATTTACTGCCAACATATCCGGAGATCTCATGGGTCGGTTCCTGAAGATTCACCGATGACGTATTACTCGCACTTTGATTAATCTGGGATTAATTAGAAGAGAGAGATAGAATTAATCTGGGATTAATTCGATGAGAGAGAAAATTAATCTGGGATTAATTACGGAGATATTTTATCTCGGATAAAATATCGTTAAAGAGAGAGAACGATTAATTTGGAATTAATCGATAAAATTATAAATAATATATTGATATATTAATCGAAATTGGATTTCGACGCGGAATTAAAATTAGATTTTAATTCGGGCGAACGAATTAATTTAGAATTAATTCGTTAGCGACGTGAATAGTGAATTCGCTAGGCGTAATCACTTAATTACGACGCGACGGAAAATTCGTTAATTTGGAATTAGCGAACCCGAGCCCGAGAGTGATTGCGAGCGCATTCGCATTTCGAATTCGAGCGCGGCACGCGAGTCACATCAAGCGTCAAATCGCTAGTCGCGTCAATCGTCAAATCAATTGTCACTTTGAGTGATGTGACTTGACAATATGTCACTTTATTAAAGTGAATAGATGTGATGTGACTTAAAGTTAAAAGTTGAAATGATGGAAAAGCTTTATTGTTTTAACTTTTGACTTTTGAATTAAAAAGGTAAGATATATATGTTTTATTTTTTTACTTGGTAAATGAAATAAAAAATAATATTTAAAACCTTTCTTTCTCTCTCTCACGCAACAGTACACGATTTTCTCTCCTCTCCCTCTCTTTTTCTTCCTCTCTTCTTCACGGCATCACTGCCGATTCTTCTTCTTTTGTTCTGGTTTGACCGAGCATTTGAGAAGCAAAATGGAAGATGATAAGTGCTAGCACACACCTTGAGTGATACAAAGGTGATAGGGAAGTGAGTTTGTGAGCTTGGAAGCTTGAAGCTTGGAGCTTCAATGGATCTCATCAATGGCCGAACTTGGAGGAAGCCGAACCAGCCCCACCGTGCGTCCACAGCAGTTCACAGAAGCCATTGCCGAGCTTGGAGGGAGACAAAATCGCACCTTGTTCTTCATTCATCAAAACCGAAATTCAATGTGAGTATATTCCGCACCTCCTTTGATGTGTTCATATGTGGTTTTTTATGCATGATTTGTGATCCTTGGGACTTTGATTGAACACTTTCATTTATCACATATGCATTGACCATTAATGAGAAAATAAATTTTTCTGCACAACCACTGTCAATCCTAAGAGTCATCAAAATCCTCACGAGGATAGTTCTAGAAGTCAAAATTTAGGCCATGTCAAATCAGTTATTACCCTTCCAGTGATAAGGTCATCCACATACCTATTCTTGAACCTCTCGAAATTGAAAATAAATCAGATTCAGAGGGCAAGGAAGGGTTGATGAACCGTTACCCATCGTTGATGATAATATGTTTTCTCATTCATCTCCATTTCCTCAAGCATTAAAAACAAATAAATTGAACCATTTTCCAAAGATATATGAAATATTGAAACAGGTAAAGGTCAATATTCCTTTGTTAGATGTCATCCAACAAATATCATCGTATGTGAAATTTCTGAAAGACTTGTGCACCGTTAAAAGGAAACATAAGGTAAGAAAGAAAGCTTTTCTAGTTGAACATGTAAGTTCCTTTCTCTCAACCAATAATGCATTAAAATACAAGGACCCTGGTTGTCCAACTATTTCATGTATTATTGGAAATCAAAAAATTGAACATGTTTTGCTTGATCTTGGAGCCAGTGTCAATTTATTTCCATTTTTGGTTTACCAACAACTTAATATTTGTGAGTTAAAACCAACTTCAACTACTCTTTTACTTACCGATAGATCAGTCAAGGTATCAAAAAGAATTGTGGAAGACGTGTTATTATAAATTGATAAATTCATATATCCTGTGGATTTTATTATCTTGGAAATATAACATATCGCAGACAATTCTTGTAATACTTGGTCGCCCATTTTTAGTAACAGCTAATGCCTTAATAAAATTGCAAGAATAGAATCATGAATTTGTCCTTTGGTAATATGATGTTGAAGCTTAATATTTTTAACATGCAAACAACCATACGATAAGGACAGTGATAACGAAAGAATGAAATTAATTGAATCAATTTTGGAGGAGCATATTCAAGGGAGTTTATCTGATCCCATGAGAATTTATATAGCTAATTTTCTTGAATCAAATATGCAATTAGATTCAGATATTCCTATAGATTTTTTACTTGATTCTACACAGGTACTGGAAGACGATGGAGAAAAATAAAATTTAGATGAACTGGGGACACTGGAAGAAGAAAAAAATGATGAAGCACCTAAATTGGAATTAAAGACTTTGCTAGAAGGATTGAAGTATGCATTTCTTAGAGATGAACAAACTTACCTTATGGTAATTTCGGCTTCCCTCACAAGCAATCAAGAAGGTAAGTTGTTAAATGTGTTGAAAGAACATAAACTGATAATTGGATATGTTGGATTTCTAGGTTAGTCCCAAGATCGATTTAAGCATAGAAATCATGTGTGAATACTCATAAGAAGTATGGCGGAATCATACTTACAAAGATCCGTTTTGCGATGCGTTGAACACAAAAATCTTCAAGCTTTGTGAAGCTCTTGGCAAAGGCTTTTTTTTTGTGCTCCAAGGAATTCGGTCAAGCCCTCCATGAGTGCTCCAAGCTCCAAGATTTGCAAATGGTGATTCCATGCTCAAGGGTTTGTTTCCCTATCACCTTGGATGACTCTTCATGTGCTAGCATTGGAAAGATTTGCCACAAATCTTCCTATTTTGCTTCATCTTGTTCTCGGCTTTGGAGAAGAAAGAAAGAAGAAATTGGCCCAAGGCCGTGAGAGTGGGAGAGGAGAAGAGAGAAGTTGGCAAGTGTTGGTTGTTTGATTTCTAAAATCAATTAAATGATTTTACCAAAAATTTTGTAAATGCCTTTCAAAAAGTCAACAAAATTTGGAGCTAAAATGGCAATAAATACCTTCCAACAACTCACATCACTCATGAATAGTGACTGGTTATCAATCACTCAAAGTGACAATGTTGGGTTTCTAGATTAGTCCCAAGGATCATTCAAGCATAGAAAGATGTGTGACTACTCAAAAAGGTATGGCAGAATCATACTTACATTGATCGGTTATGCGATGTGAGGAACAACAAAACTCCTTGAAGCTCTCGGCAATGGTGCTCTTTGTGTTCCTTGTGAATTCGGTCAACCTCCATGGATGGATCTCCAAGCTCCAAGCTTTGTGTGGTGATTCCATGCTCATGAATAGGTTTCCCTATCACCTTAGATGACTCTTCATGTGCTAGCATTGGAAAGATTTGCCACAAATCTTCCATTTATCATCTTGTAATACTCGGCCTAGCCAAGAAAATAGGAAGAAAATTGGCTTCAAAGCCGAGAGAGTGAGAGGAGGGAAAATGGTTCCAAACCGTGAGTGGAGAGAGAGAACGGCAAGTGTGTTGTTTCTTGGTATTGATTTCCAAAATCAATTATAAACATATACCAAAAATTTGGTATTTTCCTTTCAAAAGGTCAACCAATTTTTGGAGCCAAAAGGCAATTAATGCCTTCCAACCACCACCATCACTATTCACATCAAAAGTGACTAGACATCACATAACTCAAAGTGACTAGACATCATATCAATCAAAGTGACTAATGATTTGACGCTAGATGTGACTTGTGGGCCGCACTTGAATTCGAAATGCGAGTGGGCCCGCAAACACTCATGGGCTCGGGTTCGCTAATTCTGAATTAACAAATTTTCCGTTGCGACGTAATTAAATCAAATTTAATTAAATAATTGTGCCTAGCAAAATTACTATTCACGTCGCTGACGAATTAATTCTAAACTAACTCGTTCACCCGAATTAAAATCTAATTTTAATTCCGCGTCGAAATCCAATTTCGTATAATATATCGGATATATTATTTTATCGATTAATTCCAAATTAATTATTCTCTCTCTTTAAATATATTTTATCCAGATAAAATATCTCTATAATTAATCTCTGATTAATTACTCTCTCTTATAATTAATCCCAGATTAATAAAGTGTGAGTTATACGTCATCGGTGAATCTTCAAGAAGCGACCCATGAGATCCCGGATATGTTGGCAGTAAATCCGGTCGTCGGACTATCCGAACACGTACGTACCTAGTACTACGCTTTTACCAATTTACAAGACATGGTTGGCTTCTAGCAAAGCACCGTGCCTACCCAATTCTCCAGAAATATTCTTAAAGGAATATGTGATTTATATCAGACGTAGTATACGTAGTATTGCGTATTACGATCCAGCATCGGATGTCACGTGTAAGGCCTGGGGCTGGAATTGTGTCTGCACCGTACGAACACATATCGGATCTCTGGTAACTAGTCTCTATATCAGATAAACATGACCTAGTCATATTATCCCGATGTCTACAGTACATAAGAGAACCAGTTCCGTATCCTACGTGATCATCATCTCCACTATGACTGGAGTGCTACTTCCGTCTTGACATCACACCCAATACACTATGATTCTCAATATACCCAGAAGGGGCGTACACAGAACTTGTTAAGGCCCTGGACGACCAAAACCAAAGTATATTGATTGTCGCAAATATTAGCGGCGCAAGTCTCAGGTTAAGACCAAATACACCTACACTGATTCGGACTTCCATAGACATATAGTCATACTACCAATGGAATTCTGAGGGGTCTATCCAGAGCGAAGCTGTTCCCGTACCATCGGTAAACATAACCTCATATTACACTTGCATGAGTATTTTATACCCAAATATATTAGAACTATGTCGTTATGCTCCCACAACGCGCACAAGTGTAATACTAGTCTTTTACGCATTATCGATGTCCAATCTCGATAATACTCTGACTAGGGATATTTAATGATTAAACCTTCGTGGATTGATAATGTCTCATATCATCTCAATCTGGAACTAATCATAATGACCTTTTAATTTATACATCTTGGTAATCTAATTACAATTGATAAAAGGGCAATTTCCTTTATCACATAGTTAATTTGTACATCAACACCATGATCTATACAAATAGTGATGATATGGGTCATAATTGTCCAACAGACAAGACATCCATCATTTGATTGAAAAGTGATGTGACGCGTGATGTAACTTGTGGGCCGCACTTGAATTCGAAATGCGAGTGGGCCCGTAAACACTCTCGGGCACTGGTTCGCTAATTCCGAATTAACGAATTTTCCGTTGTGACGTAATTAAATCAAATTTAATTAAATAATTATGCCTAGCAAAATTACTATTCACATCGCTAACGAACTAATTCTAAATTATCTCGTTTGCCCGAATTAAAATCTAATTTTAATTCCGCGTCGAAATCCAATTTCGTATAATATATCGAATATATTATTTTATCGATTAATTCCAAATTAATCGTTCTCACTCTTTAAATAATATTTTATCCCAGATAAAATATATCTGTAATTAATCCTAGATTAATTTTCTCTCTCATCTAATTAATCCCAGATTAATTATGTGCGAGTCATACGTCATCGGTGAATCTTCGGGAAGCGACCCATGAGATCCCCAGATATGTTGGCAGTAAATCCGGTCGTCGGACTATCCGAACATGTACGTACCTAGTACTACGCTTATACCAATTTACAAGACATGGTTGGCTTCTAGTAAAGCACCGTGCCTACCCAATTCTCCATAAATATTCTTAAAGGAATATGTATCCTTTATCAGGCGTAGTATACGTAGTATTGCGTATTGCGATCCAGTATCGGATGTCACGTGCTAGGCCTGGGGTTGGAATTATGTCTGCCCCGTACGAAGCTTATATCGGATCTCTGGTAACTAGTCTCTATAATTGGATAATCATGACCTAGTCATATTATCCCGATGGCTGCAGTACATAAGAGCACCAGTTCCGTATCCTACGTGATCATCATCTCCACTATGACTGGAGTGATACTTTCGTCTTGACATCACACCCAATACACTACGATTCTCAATATACCCAGAAGAGGCGTACACAGAACATGTTAAATCCCTGGACGACCAAAACAAAAGTATATTGATTGTCGCAAGTATTAGCGGTGCAAGTCTCAGGTTAAGACCAAATACACTTACCCTGATTCGGACTTCCATAGACACATAGTCATACTTCCAATGGAATTCCGAGGGGTCTATCCAGACATAAGTTGTTTCTGTACCATCGGTAAACACAACCTCCTATTACACTTGACTGAGTATCCTATACCCAAATATATGAGAACTATGTCGTTATGCTCCACAACGCGCACAAGTGTAATACTAGTCTTTTTATGCATATCGATGTCCAATCTCGATAATACTATGACTAGGGATTTTAATGATTAAACCTTCGTGGATTGATAATGTCTCATATCATCTCAATCCAGAAGCTAATCATAAGGACCTTTTATCATTTATATATCTTGGTAATCTAATTACAAATGATAAAAGGTAATTTCCTTTGTCACATAGTTAATTTGTACAACAACACCATGATCTGTACAAATAGTGATGCTATGGTCATAAATGTCCAACAATCTCCCACTTGGCCTATAGCCAATTACTCAAGTGTCCTACACCCGAACTATATACGGCTCGCTCAAACTTCTGCTGAGAAAATGCTTTCGTCAGCGGATTTGCAGTGTTATCATCTGATGCGATTTATTCTATCATCACATCGCCACGATGTATGATCCGAACAAATCAGATTAATATTTGAAGTATATATCTGGATCGTTGATGAGACCTTTAATTCTTTAGCCTGTGATGTAGCCTAGCTCAGCTGCTAACTGAACCATTCCTAATCTAATTAGGATTATTATCAATCCAAAAGGCTTCTATTGTTGCCTCAGCTGCAACAATATTCCGCTTTTGTTGTTTATTCGGAACGGTATCTTGCTTGGAAGATTTCCAGCTCACTGTTCCATTATTCAAACTATATAGTACCTTTATTACGACTTTATAACAGTTATCATCGGTTAGAAAACTTGCAGCAATGAACCTAGTCACTTCAAGTTCTCCTTCTCCATAGCTTAAGAAACATCCTTAGTTCATATAAGATACTAAAGGATGTTCTTAACATCAATCCAGTGACTATCACTTGGATTGGCCTGATTGTGACTCCATATGCTCAAGCATATGAGACACCAGGTCGCGTACTTTTTTTCAATGTACGAGTTCTCGGAGAATGCCAACAACTTTCAGATATATCATAGTAGATCCTTATTCCTAGAATAAAGGTTGTCTCTCCCAAGAATTCTACGGAGAATTATTCATGAAAGCCAAGCTTTCACCAATTGTATTATGGGAATGTCATTTCTAAGAAATGACATATTATCATTATTTAGGACTTTCATTGTCAGTGTGCTCCCACTAACCTCCTTATATACACAAGAATCATATCAGTTTTGAATTAAATCATACACCATTATGATTACATCAAAACATCAGTTCCAAGAACACAATGTTTGCTTCAATCCATAAATGGATCGAATTAACTTGCAAACCTTGTTTGCTCATTTTGGTACGACAAAACTGTCAGGATGTTATAAACATCCTCCAAAAGGTTTCCTTTTAAAGAAGCGTTTTTGACCTTCAGCTGCCATATTTCAGAAATGAAACATGCAGCATCAGCAAGCATTATCCAAATGGATTTAACCATGGCAACGGTTAAAAGGTTTCATCGTAATCGACACGATGTTGATAACGATACCTTTTTCGCTACAAGCCTAGCTTAGTACGTTGGTATGTTGCCTTCCATGTATGTCTTCCTTGAAGACTTATATAGTACCAATAGGGACAATACCTTCCGGTACATCAACAGTATCCAAACTTGGTTGGTTACATGGAATCCATTTCGGATATCATGACACTTTGCCATAATAGGGATTTGATAACTTGTATCACTTCCTCATACGTAGTCAGTTTGTATTTCTCAATAAGAATGACATCTTTACAAGGTGAGATCAGAAACCCATACCCCCGGTTGTTTTATGACTCTTTCTGACTTGCGCGGCTTCTTGTGTATTTGAAGATTATTGGTATAGTTTCATCCTTGATGAACTATCTGTGTTCCATTAAGGAATCGGTGCCTGGAATTGTTTACTCCAATTTTCATCGAGTATTACTTTCCTCCCACTTACCACTGCATATAGGTATTCCTCTTAGGAAA
>SKCR01052609.1:0-17906 GCA_019454045.1 Zanthoxylum bungeanum
CTAATACTTAGTTTAGTTCTTTTCGAGATAGTCGGCGGTTGGGTGCTCCTCTGTTGACTTTGGTTGAGTTCAGTACAAATTTCATGTCTAGATTCCTGTCGTAGAGAGTTAGAGATGTCAAGCTCAAGAGTTTGAGAAGTTAGTCCAGAGGGAACAGATGACGATGTTGGACAGTTGTGACCCATAACATCACTATTTGTACAAATCATGGTGTTGTTGTACAAATTAACTATGTGACAAAGGAAATTGCTCTTCTATCATTTTTAATTAGATTACCAAGATGTATAAATGATAGAAGGTCCATATGATTAGTTCCGGATTGAGATGATATGAGACAGTATCAATCCACGAAGGTTTAATCATTAATATCCCTAGTCTAGTATTATAGAGATTGGACATCGATAATGCGGAATAGACTAGTATTACACTTGTGCGTGTTGTGGGAGCATAACGCATAGTTCTCATATATTTGGGTATATGATACTCATGCAAGTGTAATAGGAGGTTGTGTTTTTACCGATGGTACGAAAAATAGCTTCGCTCTGGATAGACCCCTCGGAATTCCATTGGTAGTATGACTATGTGTCTATGGAAGTCCGAATCATGGTAGGTGTATTTGGTCTTAACCTGAGACTTGCACCGCTAATACTTACGACAATCAATATACTTTGGTTTTGGTCATCCAGGGCTTTAACCGGTTCTATGTACGCCTCTTCTGGGTATATTGAGAATCGTAGTGTATTGGGTGTGATGTCGAGATGGAAGTATCACTCTAGTCATAGTGGAGATGATGATCACGTATGATACGAAACTTGTTCTCTTATATGATGCAACTATCGGGATATTATGACTAGGTCATGTATATTCGATTATAGAGACTAGTTACCAGAGATCCGATATGTGCTTCGTACGGGGCAGACACATTTCCACCCCCAAGCCTTGCACGTGACATTCGATGCTGGATCGATATACGCAATACTACGTATACTATGCCTGATATAGATCACATATTCCAGTAAGAATATTTCTGGAGAATTGGGTAGGCATGATGCTTTGCTAGAAGCCAACCATGTCTTGTAAATCGGTAAAAATGTAGTACTAGGTATGTACGTGTTCGGATTGTCCGACGACCGGATTTACTACCAACATATATGTGGATCTCATGGGTCGCTTCCCGAAGATTCACCGATGATGTATGACTCTCACTTTATTAATATAGGATTAATTGGATGAGACAGAGAATTAATCTGAGATTAATTGCGGAGATATTTTATCTGGGATAAAATATTATTTAAAGAGAGAAAACGATTAATTTGGAATTAATCGATAAATTAATATATTCGATATATGAAACGAAATTGGATTTCGACGCAGAATTAAAATTAGATTTTAATTCAGGCGAACGAGTTAATTTAAAATTAATTCGTTAGCGACATAAATAGTAATTTTGCTACGTAAAATTCATTAATTTGGAATTAGCGAACCCGAGCCCGGGAGTGTTTGCGGGCGCACTCGCATTGTGAATTAAAGTGCGGCCCACAAGTCACATCAAGCGTCAAATCACTAGTCAATCAAGTGATGGAATTCACATCACTTTGAGTGAAGTGATGTCTAGTCACTTTTGATATGAATAGTGACAAGAGTGGTTGATGGCATTTATTGCCATTTTTTGCTCCAATTTATTTGACTTTTTGAAAGCAAATATTTGGTATATGTTTTAATTGATTTGGAAGGAAAATCAATTAACCTAAAACAACTCTTCTCTCTCCCATTTTTTCAACCTAGGGCCATATTCTTCTCTCTCTTTTTCTCTCACAAAAACGAGAGCTTGATGATGAACATGGAAGATTTGTGGCAAATCTTGCCAATGCTAAGCACATAAAGGGCTTGCAAAGGTGATAGGGAACCAAACTTATGAGCGTGGAATCATCACACAAAGCCTGGAGCTTGGAGATCCTTCCATGATGGATCATCCATGACCGAATTTGGAGGAGCTCAAAACAACCCACTGCCGTGAGCATCATGGAAGGGGAAAATAGTTTTTGTTGTTCGTCGCATCGCTCAACCGATCATTGTAAGTATTCTGAAACTTCTTTGATGTATTCGCACATGTGTTTCATTGCTCGATTTGATCCTTGGGACCTAATAGAAACCCAACAGTGGTATCAGAGCCATTTTGAGCATGAAACTTTATTAGGGTTAAAATTGGGTAAATTGAATTGAGCATGTTTTGATAAATTGATTGTTGGAATATGCTTATATTATGTTAACTTTGAGTTGTGCATAATCAATTTTGTGAAATATTGATTGGATCAATTTTTCCCCAATTGGAAGGCTTAGCCGAATCATAGTGATGCCCTAATGTCATGGTATTTTTTGTTTCTTTGATCATTGGATGACTTGAAATAATTGGGTAATGTTGATTTAAGATTCAATTGGATTGGATTTACAATTGGACATATAAACCCTAAGAAGCGTGACATGTATGCATGGAAAATGATTGATTTTTATTCAATTGTGTTGGACATTAGTTGATGATAATGAGCATAATTAATTGTACAAATTTTTTTTTTGGGTAATTAATTATGGTTACACTTTAGGTTAATTAAGTTATGAAATTTGGAATTTGGTAATTTAATTAATTGGGCCTATTTTGGAAATTGGGCTTTAAAAGTTGTAATTGGGCTTAATGGGCTTGGTTGTACCAAGATTGGTTTAGGCTAAATTGGTTGGAACCAATTGGGCCCAAAACCATTTCCATAAAGTTCATATATGAGTTAAATGGACCTTTAATTTTAATTGGGCCTAATGGGCCTAAATGGGTTTCTTGGCAAATAAGGGTGATTCCTTGAATGGGCTTTGGTATTTGGGTTTGACCCAATTGACCAAAAGTCCATGCCTTAGAAATTAATTAAAATCTCATTGGACTTTAAATTAAATTGACATTGGATGTTAATCGGGCTTTGAGACCCGTATCAATTAGATTTAGAATCTAAGTAGAAAATGTACATTAGAAGTTTAATTATTTATTTGGAATTAAATAAATGAATTAGTATTAAGTACAAATTAAATTGGATTTAATGTTGTAGTTTAATTTAATTCAAGAATTCGTACTTTGAGTACTATTCGCAAAACGAGTTTGACTCATGCAAAATCAAATCGTTGTTTGAACATTGGATGGTCATTAAGATTCAGATTAATTAATTAGATTAGATTGATTGATAACATGCTTGTGTGAATACATGGTTGCGATGTATGAATTGTATGTCGGATGATATTAGATGGGTGGGGCAATTTTGGAAATTGTTGTAATAAATTTAAAATTTATTAATTGGACCTGCGTGTCCAGCCTATTACCTCCTTACTCTTTGTATTTCTCTTCTCACCTATTCCCCTCAATGTAAATGAGGTTTCTTTAAAAGTGTTATGTAATTGGGTAGAAGTAATACTTGTGCTAGCGAGAGAGAGGAAATTGAGAGATTTATTCTAGGAACAATGTGTTTAAGTATCCATCTGCATATCATTATTATATTTATTTACTTACACGCTTTATTATGTGTTTAGAATGCATGTTTAAGGGTCTATGATGATGAGACCTTAACAAAGATAATTAATTGGTTGCCAATTGCACGTGAAAAACCCTCAACATCATATTAAGCGTTTTTCCTTTCATTGAGTGATTCTTTCTCAAGATTCAAGACTAGCATTGGTTTTTTGGCCAAAGTCAAGACATTTGTCCGTCGAGGATGTGTTTGAATCATGAAGGCTTTGTTCCATATTGGTGTCTTGTCCAAGTTGTGATTTTTTGGCCAAAGTCAAGATCACTTCTTGTCCATCGACATTGATTACGAAGCTTTCCATGGTTAATGGTTTCCGCTGAACTGGGATCACTAAGTTTGTTGTGCCAGGCCAAGCCAAGGTTAGTGATTCAGAGGAAAAAGGTTAGGCAATATATTGGATATATTGGCATATATAAGATATATGTTTCAGACTTGGATGTCCACCTACTAGATCTAGGAATTGGATGGGATCCAATTGATCTTAGAGATCTACCTAGTTAATTATCATACAATTTGTTGGACAAAGTCAAGATTGTGTGTTATTTAACGGGATCCTAACCCACTAGGAAACAAGGTTTCCCGAGTACTCCACATAGGGTTAAAGGCTCGCCGAAAAATAGTGGGAGGCAAGTATTAAATTTTCAATATTCGTTTAGTTACTTGCCATACGCGCTCATTACAAATTTTTCGTCAATATAAATTAATTTATTAGTTGGACTAATAATTAATGTTGTTTTAATTAAACAGTTGGACTGTATTCAAACTATTTCAATTGATAGTTGATTTTATAATTGGATTATAGTAATCAATATAATTGAATTTAATAATTAAATTATAGTTGATTATATAGTTAGACTATAGTAATCATTATAATCAATAGTACATAAAATCGTTGATTCGATAGTTGGACTATTGGTATCAAGATAAATTGAAAGATTAGTGTTTAAAACATAATCTTGGGTGAAAATGTATTTAATCGACTTTAATTTTCTAATTGGGAATAATGAATCAGGATAGTCCTGAAAATCGAGAAGTTACTTTATTTAATATAGTAACGTCTCGAACCTAAGCCGGAGTTGAGAAAATAATAGAACATGATATTTGAAATATTCATGTGATGATAACTTTAGTGCTTAATCCATTATACTTGCCAAATAGACTCCTTAATTTCCTAGTCAGAACTAAGGATTAGATCCTTATAGTATGATATTGAAATTGAAGGATCTTCATAGATCTATCCTTAGATCTAGAAGTACTAAATTTCAATAGTAAACTCTTGGAGAGTTAATGGCTATTCTCAAGGAGACAAAGCCAAAGTTTGCAATAAGGCAAGAAACGCAAGACGCATCTTATTTCGGCATTCCAGAAGGCCAAGGCTTGGCCAAAGGCTTCTGGAGTGTGGAAAATGGGCAAAGGTAAAGTCATTATAATCTTCTGGGAAGATAAAGGACATATCCCAAGATGTCTGGCTAAACTGTGGCAAACGGGGTCATTGGAAGTGTGACTGCCGTATGGACAAGGCAGACATGAAGGAATTGAAGACGGTGCAAGGTTCCGACTTCAAATATGTTTGTCATAAATGTGTTCACTGCTAGTATTAAAATTGGATTTTAGATACTGGAAGTGGTACATAAATATGTACTGTTGTGCAGAATCTGTTGTAAGCAGGATACTGACTTCAGATGAGATTTATCTGCGAAATGAAAACGGGACGAGAGTCGCTGTTTTAACCATAGAAACCTAAGTTTAGGAACTACCATTCGGAAGTGTACTTAAATTAGGAAATTGTTAAAATGTAACTAGTTTGACTAGAAACATTATCTCTATATCAGGGTTTAAACAGTTGCGGGTATACCTTTATATTCTAGAACACTAAAGGTTTTATTTTATAAAGATGATATTGAGATAAACACATTAGATGTGAATAACAGTATTTATATTTTGAATATAAATAAATCTTAAACATATAACATGAAAACAATAGCTCAAACTGAATTAATCAGTTGAGACTTATTTGTGGCATTGTTGTTTGGGACACAATTAAACAAGATTCGTATATCCACACTTTTGAAGAGTGGGTACTAGGACAAATTTGATTCCATTCAAATGATGTCTACGAATCTAGTTTATTAGGCAAAGTGTCTAAAACACTATTTACTTGGTAAAAGTGCAAGTGCCACCGATCTGTTAGCCCTCGTTCATAGTGACGTAAGTGGGCCCATGTCTAGCTAGGCTAGAGGTGGATATGAATGTTTCGTGACCTTTACGGATGTGGCATCGCGTTGTGGTTATGTGTTTCCTTTGAAACAAGAATCGGAAACTTTTGATTAAATCAAAGAGTTACGACACGAAGTAGACAAACAGATCGGCTAAAGTATTAAAACCATCACGGTTAGATCATGATGAAAATACTTAAGCAATAAGTTTCTCATATACTTGAAAGAGTATAGTATTCTTTCAATGAGGACTCCTCCAGGGAACACGTCAATTTGACGGTGTGTTCAAATGGGGAAACCGAATTTTGTTGGACATGATAAGGTTAATCATGAGTCGCTCTGAGCTACCATTTCCTTCAACGGATACATTTGAAACAGTGCAGAACTTATTTTGAATAAGGTTCCATAAAAATCTGTTAGACGGACTTCATATTAGATATGAACAGGAAAGAAACTGGGTTTCTCATTTCTGAAGATTTGGGAATGCTAGGCATATGTTTGGATGATACCAAACTAAAACTCAAATCGGATAAGTGCCTAAGTTGTAGGTTTCCTAGGGAAACCTGAGTATAATACTTATACAACTCACAAGAGAACAATGTAATTGTTGCTCACCATGCGGTTTTCCTGAGAGGAATACATATATGCAGTGGTAAGTGGGAGGAAAGTAAAACTCGATGAAAATCGGGGTAATACTATTCTAGGCACCGATTCCTTAATGGAACACAAATAGTTCATCAAGGAAGAAACTATACCAATAATCTCGAATACACAAGAACCGCGTAGGTCAGAGAGAGTCAGAAAACAACCTGGGGTATGGGTTTCTGATCTCACCTCATAAAGATGTCAATCTTATTGAGAAATACAACTGACTACGTATGAGGAAGTGATACAAGGTATCGACTCCCTATTATGGCAAAGTGCCATGAAGTCCGAAATGGGTTCCATGTATACCAAACAAGTTTGGATACTAGTTGATGTACCGAAAGGCATTGTGCCAATTGGTACCAAAAGTCTTCAAAGAAGACATATATGGAAGGAAACATCCAACGTACTAAGCTAGGCTTGTAGTGAAAAGATATCGTTATCAACATTGTGTCGATCATGACAAAACCTTTTAATCGTTGGCATGGTTAAATCCATTTGGATAATGCTTGCTATTGTTGCATATTTCATTCATGAATAAAGATCTACTCGAGTGTCTTACACCCGAACTATGTACGGTTGGCTCAAATTGCTGAGAAAAGCTTTCATCAGCGGATTGCATGATTATTATCGTGATGCGATTTATACGATCATCACATCGCCACGATGTATGATCCGAAAGAATCAGATGAATAGGTCGAAGTATGTATCTGGATCGTTGAGGATACCATTAATTCTTTAGCCTATGTTGACGCCTAGCTCAGCTGCTAACAGAACTATATCTAATCTAATTAGATTTTTTTTATCAACCCAGAAGGCTTCTATTGTCGCCTAAGCTGCAAAATAACCACATTTGTTGTTTTTTCGGTAACAGTATCTTGCTTGGAAGATTTCCAGCTCACTGTACCGTTATTCAAACTGTATAGTACGGTTTGCTACTTATAGTCGTTTTATCGGTTTAGGAAACTTCCAGTAGTGATCCCAGTCATTTCAAGTTCTCCATCTCCACAGATTAAGACAGCATCCTTAGATCTCTCAGATACTAACTGATGTTCTTAACTTCAATCCAGTGACTATCACTCGGATTGGCCTGTTTGTGAATCCATATGCTCAGAGCATATGAGACACCAGGTCACGTACATTTTTTCAATGTACGAGTTCTCGGAGAGTTTTCGAAAGCCAAGCTTTCGCCGATAGTTATTTTACGGGAATATCATTCCAAGAAATGACGTATTATCATTATTTTATATGACAGCCACTGTTAGTGCGCTCCCACTAACCCTCTTACATACACAATAATCATTTTCGTTTTGAATTAAATCATATAAACTATTTTGATTACATCAAAACGATAATTCTAAGAACCTATGCTTGCTTCAATCCACCCATGGATCGAATAACCTGCAAACCTTGTTTGCTAGTTAAGGTACGACAAAACCGACAGGATATTGTAAACATCCTCCAAAAGGTTTCCTTTTCAGGAAAGCAATTTTCCCGTTCAGCTGACATATTTCATAAATGAAACACGCAGCTTTAGCAAGCATTATCCAAATGGATTTTCCGTGGCAACATGTAAAAGGTTGAATCGTAATCAACACAATGTTGATAACGATACCTTTCCGCTAAAAGCCTAGCTTTATACATTTGTTTGTTGCCATCCATGTATGTCTTCCTTGAAGACTTATAAAGTACCAATAGGCACAATGCCTTGCGGTATATCAACTAGTATCCAAACTTGGTTGATATACATGGAATCCATTTCGGATTATATGGCACTTTGCCATAATTAGGGAGTTGATACCTTGTATCACTTCCTTATACGTAGTCAGTTAGTATACCTCAATAAGATAGACATCTTTATGAGGTGAGATCAGAAACCCATACCCCAGGTGGTTTTCTAACTCTCTCCGACTTACGCGGTTCTTGTGTATTCGAAGATTAATGGTGTAGTTTCATCCTTGATGAACTATTTATGTTCCATTAAGGATTTGGTGCCTCGGACAGTATTACTCCGATTTTTATCGAGTTTTACTAACCTCTCACTTACCACTGCATATCGGTATTCCTCTCAGGAAAACCGCATGGTGAGCAACAATCTAATTATTCTCTTGTGGGTTGTATAAGTACAATACTTATGGTATCCCTAGGATAACCTACAATTGGCACTTATCCAATTTGGGTTTTAGTTTGGTATCATCCAAACATATGCCCAGCATACCCAAATATTCAGGAATGAGAAACCCGGTTTCTTTCCTGTTCATATCTAATATGATATCTGTCAAACAGATTTTTATGGAACCTTATTCTAAATAAGTTCTGCACTGTTAAAGCTTATCCGTTAAAGGAAATGGTAGCTCATAGCGACTCATGATTAACCTTATTATGTCCAATAAAATTCGGTTACTCTGTTCGGACACACCGTCAAACTAACGTGCTCCGGGAGGAGTCCTTATTTGAAAGAATACTTTACTCTTTCAAGTATATTAGAAACTTTATCGCTTAAGTATTTTCCATTTCGGTCTTACCGTAACAGTTTAATACTTTAGCCGATCTGTTTGTCTATTTTGTGTCGAAACTTTAAAAGTTTCCGATTTGTGTTCTTCAAAAGAAACACATAACCATAACGCGATGCCACATCCGTAAAGGTCACAAAATATTCATATCCACATCTAGCCTAGCTAGACATGGGCCCACTTGCTTCACTATGAACTAGGGCTAACAAATAGGTGGCTTTTACACTTTTACCAAGTAAATATGTTATAGGCACATTACCCAACAAACTAGATTCGTGACTTTATTTGAAATGAGATCAAATCAGTCCTTGTACCCACTCTTCTAAAGTGTGGATATACGATTCTTGTTTAATTGTGTCCCAGACAACAATGCCACAATATGTTTCATCTGATCAAATCAGTTGAGCTATCTGTTTGTCATATTATATATATGAGATTTATTTATATTCAAAATATAAATGCTGTATTCACATCTAATGTGTTATCTCAATATCATCTTTATATAATAAAACACTTTAGTGTTCTAGAATATAAAGTTTCACCCGCAGTGGGTTTAAACACTGATATAGAGATAATGTTTCTAATCAAACTAGTTACATTATAACAATTCCCTAATTTAAGTACACACCCGAGGGTAGTTCCTAAAGTTAGGTATCTACGGTTAAAACATCGAATTTCGTCTCGTTTCCAATTCACAGATTAATCTCAATTGAAGTCAGTATCCTGTTCAAAATAGATTCTGAACATCAATAAATATATTTATGTATCACACTAAGTATTTAAAATCTAATTTTAATACTACAGTGAACATAATGTTGATAAAAATATTCGAAGTGAGAGACTTGCTCGTCCTTCAATTCCTTCATGTCTGTTGCTCGACAAAAGGCAGTCACGCTTCCGCGATACCGTTTGCCACATCTTAGGCAGACATTTTGGGATATGTCATTTATCTTCCATAACACTATAATGATTTTGCCTTTGCCCTTTTCCATATTCCAGAATCCTTTGGCCAAGCCTTGGCCTTCTAGAATATAGAAGTAAAGTGCGTCTTGCGCTACATGCCTTATTGCAAACTTTGACTTTGTCTCATTGAGAATAGTCATTATCAATCCAAGAGTTATTAGTTGCAATTTAGTACTTCTAAAATCTAATTATAGATCTATGAAAATCCTTCAATTTCATTATCATACTTTAAGGATCTAATCCTTAGTTCTGATTTAGAAATTAAGGAGTCTAATGCGGTAAGTATAATGGATTAAGCACTAAAGTTATCATCACACAAATCTTCCAAAGGTTATGCTCTACTGTTTGCTTAACTCCGGGCTTAGGCCTAATGCGTTATTTTATCAAATAAAGTAACTTATTAGTTTCCAGGACCATCCTGAAATATTATTCCCAATTTGAAAATTAAACCATTTAAAATACATTTTCCCTAGGATCATGTTTTAAATGTCAATCTTTCAATTTATATTGATTCTAATAGTCCAACATTTATCAAAGATTTAGGTACTATTTATTATAATGATTACAATAGTCCAACTGTTTAATAATCACTATAATTTAATAGATTAAATCAATTAAATATTGATTACTATAATCCAATTATAAAATCAACTATAAATGAATTGTTTGAATATAGTCCAACTATTAATTAAAACAACGAATAAATATTAGTCCAACTAACATTTAATTTATATGACGAATGATATTTGTTGAGCGCGTATGGCAAGTAATTAAACGAGTATTGCAATTAAATTCTTGCCTCCCACTATTTTTCGGCGAGCCTCTAACCCTCTGTCGAGTACTCGGGAAACCGTGTTTCCTAATGGGCTAGGATCCCATTAAATATCACACAATCTCTGACTTTGGCCAACAAAATTGTATGATAATTAACTAGGTAGATCTCTAAGATCGATTGGATCCAATCCAATCCTAGATCCGGCAGGGGGACATCCAATTTCGAAACATATATTTTATATATGCCAATACATCTAATGTATTACCTAACCTTTTTCCTCTGAATCAACTAATCATTGCTTTGGCACAACAAACTTAGTGATCCCAGTTTCAGCGCGACCCATTGACCATGGAAAGCTTCGTAATCAATGTCGATGGACAAGAAGTGGTCTTGACTTTGGCCAACAAACCACAACTTGGACAAGACACCAATATGGAACAAAGCTTCGTGATTCAAACACATCCTCGACGGACAAAGGCCTTGACTTGGGCCAACAAGCCCAATGCAGTCTCGGATCTTGAGTGAGAATCACTCAATGGAAGGAAATACGCTTAATATTTTGCGAGGGTTTTTTCGAGTGAAAATTGGCAACAATTTATTATCTTTGTTAAGGTCTCATCATCATACACCCTTAACAAGCATTCTAAACACATAATATAAGCGCGTATAATAAATAATAATGATATGCGGATGGATATTTTACACAATGATCCTAGATCAAATCTCTCATTTTCTCTCTCCCGCTAGCACATGTATTACTTCTACCCGTTACACTACACTTCTAAAGAAACCTCATTTACATTGAGGGGAATAGGTGAGAAGAGAATACAAAGAAATGGAGGTAATAAGGCTGGACACGCAGGTCCAATTTAATAAATCAAATTTATTACAACAATTTCTAAAATTGCCCCACCCATCTAATATCCATATGATATACATTATTCATGCATCGCAACCATGTATTCACATAAGCATGTTATCAATCAATCTAATCAAATTAATAATCTGATAATTAGTGATCATCCAATGTTCAAAGAACGATTTGATTTTTCTCGAGTCAAACTCGTTTTGCGAATAAGTACTCAAAGTACGAATTCTCGAATTAAATTAAACTACATAATTACAATCCAATTCAATATGCATTTATTCTAATTCCCTATTTAATTCCAAATTAAATACTACACTTTATTAATAAAACCTTTTACGACTTAATTCCAAATTAATCGTTACGGGTCTCAAGCCGATTAACGTCCAACGTTAATTTAATTAAAGTCTAATGGGATTTTAATTAATTTCAACAAGGCGTGGACTTTGGTCAACTCGGGTCAACGAATAACCAAAATCCAATCCGGGAATTACCCCATAAGCCCAGAAATCAATTTTGGCCCATTAGGCCCAATTAAACTTTAAAGGTCCATTAAGTCGCATTTGGGCTTTTGGATGTGGTTTTGGGCCCAATTGGATCCAACCAATTTTGCCTAACCCAACTTTGTACAACAAAGGCCAATAGCCCAATTACAACACTTAAAGCCCAAATCCAATTTTAAGGCCCAATTAATTAAATACAAAAAATTTAATTTCACATTTAATTAACCTAAAGTGTATACATGATTATCACCCAATTACATTTCTAAAACATCAATTTATATACAATTAATCATGCTCCATACATTAAATCATGTCCAACACAATTTAATTAAAATCAACCCAAACATGCTACATATATGTCTCAGCCAATTAGGGGATTTATGTCCAATTTCGATTCAATCCATCAATCCAAATTAACATTAAATCATCATTCCCAATTGTTTTTCCAACTCATCCAATGAATCAAAAAAACCAAATCACCAAGACATTTAGGGCATATTGTATTCGGCCAACACCAATTTTTGGGCAAAAAATTAATCCCTCCAATTTCATGAAATTGATCCATCAAACTCAATTCAACAGTTTTAAGCATACTCATTAATCCAATTTCACAAAATCATGCTAAAATCATTTTTACCCCAATTTTAAGCCCTAAACTTTTTCATGCTCAAACCTTGCTCTAGATGCCATTGTTGGATTCTATTAAGGTCCCAAGATCAATAAAAAGCATGAAAACATGTGTGAATAGCAATCGAGAAGTTGTGAAATACTTACATCGATCGGTTAAGCGACGCGCGAGGCAATGAAACTGATTTTCTTCCTCCTTGAACTGTCACGGCAGTGAGCAGTTTCTTCTCACTGGTTTGGCTTCGTGGATCAACTTCGTCAAGCTCCAAGCTTCATGAAATGATTCCCGGCTCATGGGTGGACTTCCCTATCACCTTCGCATGTCTCGTAAGTGTGCTAGCACTTGTGATTTTGCCATAAAATCCACTATTGCTTCCCTTCACTGCTCGGTTTTTGACAAAACCAGTGAGCTAATTTGCCTCCATGGGCGTGTGAGAGAGAGATGAGTGAAAGAGAGAGTAGATGAGAGAAAGGAGAAAAAGTGTATTAGATTTTGTTTTCAAAAAAAAAATTAAACATATACCAATTTTTTCTCTTTCAAAAGTCAAGCCATAAATGGCTCCAACCACCTCCATCAACTCATATCAATCCATCAATCATGATAGTGACTTGCGTCAATCACCCAAGTGAAAGACATCCATCACTTGATTGACGAATGATGTGACGCTAGTTGCGACTAGCGATTTGACGCTTGATTTGACTTGCGTGTCGCATTCGAATTCGAAATGCGAATGTGCTCGTAAATAATCTCGGGCTCGGGTTCGCTAATTCCAATTAACGAATTTTCCATTGCTTGTAATTAAATCTAATTTAATTAAATAATCCTGCCAATGATAATTACTATTCACGTCGCTAACGAATTAATTCTAAATTAATTCGTTCGCCTGAATTAAAATATAATTTTAATTATGCGTCGAAATCTAATTTCATTTAATATATCGAATATATATTAATAATTGATTAATTCCAAATTAATCGTTATCTCTCTTTTTGATATTTTTTATCCCAGATAAAATATCTCCGTAATTAATCCCAGATTAATCTTCTCTCTCTTCTAATTAATCCCAGATTAATTTAGAGTGGGAGTCATTCGTCATTGGTGAATCTTTTGGAAGCGACCCATGAGATCCCGGATATATCGGTAGTAAATTAGGTCGTCGGACTATCCGAACACGTAAGTACCAATACTACGTTTTACCTAATTACAAGACAAGGTTGGCCTCTAGGAAAGCGCCATGCCTACCCAATTCTCCGGAAATATACTTACAGGAATAAAGTATCTATATCCGTAGTATACGTAGTATTGCGTATTTCTGTCCAGTATCGGATGATCACGTGCTAGGCCTGGGGCTGGAAATGTGTCTGCCCCATACGAAGCACATGTCGGATGTCTGGTAACTAGTCTCTGTAATCGGATAAACCTGACCTTGTCATTTTATCCTGATAGCTGCAGCATTTAAGAGAACCAGTCCCATATCCTACATGACCATCATCTCCACTATGACTGGAGTGATACATCCGTCTTGACATCACAGCCAACACACTACGATTCTCAATATACCCAGCATTGGCGTACACAGAACCTTTTAAAGCCTTGGACGATCACAACCAAAGTATATTGATTGTCGCAAGTATTAGCGGTGCAAGTCTCAGGTTAAGACCAAATACACCTACCCTGATTTCGAACTTCCATAGACACATAGTCATACTACCAATGGAATTCCGAGGGGGTCTATCCAGAGCGAAGCTGTTTCCCGTACCATCGGTAAAACACAAGCTCCTATTACACTTGCATAAGTCTCCTATACCCAATATATGAGAACTATGTTGTTGTGCCCTCACAATGCGCACAAGTGTAATATTAGTCTTTTACGCATTTATCGATGTCCAATCTCGACAATACTCTGACTATGTATATTTAATGATTTATCCTTTGTGGACTGATACTGTCTCATATTATTCTCCATCCAGGAACAAATCACAGGGACCTCCCATCATTTATATATCTAGGTGATCTAATCACAATGATAAGATTGCAATCTCATTTGTCACATAGTTAATTTGTACAACAACACATGATCTGTACAATAGTGACGCTATGGGTCATAATTGTCCAACAGATGCGTCCCAGGGTCGAGGCCCACCACATCATCAGTAGTTTGGGATGCGTCCCATGGTGAGGCCACACATCATCATAGTTTTGGATGCGTCCCGGGGTCAAGGCCCACACATCATCACAGTTTGGGATGCGTCCCAAGGTCGAGGCCACAACATCATCAGTAGTTTGGGATATGTCCCAGGATCAAGGCCCCACATCATCAGCAGTTTCGGATGCATCCCAGGGTCGAGGCCCACACATCATCAACAGTTTGGGATGCTTCCCAAGGTCGAGGCTGACACATCATCAGCAGTTTGGGATGCGTCCCAGGGTCGAGGCCTACACATCATCAGTAGTTTGGGATGCATCCCAGGGTCGAGGCCCACACATCATCAGCAGTTTGGGATGCGTCCCAGGGTCGAGGCCCACACATCATCAGTAGTTTTTGGTATGCGTCCCAGGGTCGAGGCCCACAACTTATCAGCACAGTTCGGGAACAAAGCCGACATTCGGTGGTTCGGGAACAAAGCCCAGGGGTCGAAGCACCTCGCCACCATATCAGCTCAATCTGGTAGGGATTCCTAGAGATCGCAGCATCTTGCAGGGATGAACCTCAGGGGTCGCAGCACCTCACCACTAGATCAACTCAGTTTGAAGCAACGGGCAAGTCAGGCAGCAGCTAGCCAACCAGGTAAGTAAATGCATTGCTTAACTTTGATAGGATTGTCACTGTTACACACTGCACAAGTCCCATCAAAGTGGGGGAGACTGTAGGCACTGCATTTTTACATATAAGTCCCGATGATGAGCCTCGTACGAAGGCACTACCCTTTAAGTTGCGGAAGTCATGGGAAACGGACGTCGGAAGGGAAAATTCAGAAATTTATACCTTGTTGGACTTATTTGTTTGCTTAGCTTAGGGTTCGCTCGTTGGATCTTTGTTTTAAAATTCATCATTGGCCCAAAACCCCGTCAACCTACACTAAGCCATAAACCTAAGCCCACACACCACCACAACAACACGCCCAAGCCCACCAACTAGCCATCCTACATGCCCATAAGCCTCCAAGCCCATTAAATCACATCCAAAATATTCAACACATTAAAACATGTTTAAAATCCATAAATCACCTTCCTAATTAAATTAAATCACATGCCTAAACTAAATGAAATCAAATCAAATCCCATAAATCCATTTCCTAAACTAAAACAACAATCACCTCCTAAATTAGAGAGATCATTTCCATATAGCACACTAATTAAAAGATATCCTCCATAATTACATGATTCATTCCCTTCCAGTACAAGGAAAGCCCTAAACCTCTCCTATAAAAAGACACCCAAACCAAACCCTTAGACCTCTCTAGCCCATTCACGGCAATAACAAGAAGAAACACTCTAACCACTCACGCCAAGCTCCCTTCTCTCCATCTCTCTCACATATTCACGGAAATAACAAATAATAAAAAAACCTAGTTCTCCTCTTCAGGCTTTCGACTTTCCCTTAGCTCTCTTTTCCTTCTCGGCAGCAACCCTCACCAAACGAAGCTACACCTCTTCACTCCTCGTAGCCTTCACGCAAGTAACCACAACAAACTAAAAAACCCTGAACCAAATTGAACACTACACTCGGCAAGACAACAAGCACAAAAACCAGAAGATCCACGCTGCTTCACCTTAAACAGAAACCTAACGCCACACACAGCCACGTTAGCCTTCCATGCACAAAGCCTGCCACCGACTCCTCACTTCTCACAAACCCTTAGCGCTGTCCCTCTCCACGTACGCCACCACAGACACAAAAAGAACAAAGCAACCCCAAACAGCCCCCAAAATTGCACCATAAATCGCACATATTTCGTTTCATCTAATCTTGTGTTTATTCATTATTTATTAGAATAGTATGTTATTTTTATGCATGATTTAGTTGTATCTTTCACACTAGAAGCTTAATTATATCTCTTCAATTTTATGTTTAAACAATAGATTATTTATTTATGTTTCTGTATTCATCAATTTAATGTGTCCATGGGATTGTGTGTTTGTCGTTATTTCGACTTTTTTTTACGCATGCACTTAGATATATGTTATATGCAAACTTAGATATAGGTTGTATGTGAACTTAGATGTAGGTTATTTTGCATATGTATGTTGCGTAGACTTGGTTAGATTTTTGCACAAATCCATTCATTACAAATGGCATAAGTAAGGGACCATTCTGAACCCAACGGTTTGAGGTTTTCCCTTACAAGGGGTGAGTGCGGCCTTAAATCATTTCCAAGTTCACACTGGGTTGCGACTCCATTTTATTTCTCTGGTTTAGTCCTTCGCGGGCTACTCCGTACTCCTGACCAGGCCGCGAGCCTGGAATAGCGTCGCCGATTTCTGTGTCCTACACCTATCTCAATAATCTATTATCGAGGTTCCCAGTTCACATCGAAGTTTTGGCAGTCATTTCAAGAAGCTTTGGGTTCCCAGCTATATTTTAGTATGGCATTCCACCCTCAAACAGATGGTCAGTAAGAACGGAACATACATATTTTAGAAGACATGTTCTTGTACAATTGATTTTGAAGGTAGTTGGTACCAATATTTGCCACTTATAGAGTTTTCATATAACAACAGTTATCAGGTAAGTATTCAGATTGCTTCTTTCGAGGCTTTGTATGGTAGGAAGTGCAAATCCGCAGTAGGATGGTTTGAAACATAGGAACAAAAGTTTCTTGGACCCAATCTGGTACAAGAAATAGTAGAGAAGGTGAAATTGATCAGAGAAAGGTTGAGAACGGCTGAGAGTCATCACAAAACTTATGCAGATCGCCGGAGAAAAGATATGGAGTTTTAAGTAGGAGATTTTGTGTTCTTGAAAGTATCCCATATTAAAGGAGTTATGAGATTCGGAAAGAGGGGTAAGCTCAGCCCTAGGTATGTCGGGTTGTTTCAGATACTTTGTAGAGTTGGAGGGAGAGCATATGAGCTGTCGCTTCCATCAGGCACGAATAAGATACATCATGTTTTTTCACGTATCTATATTACGCAAGTACTTGCATGACGAATCTCATGTGTTAGAACACCAAACAATTGATGTTCGCCAAGATTTATATTATCTATAGCAGCCAATAGCAATAGTTGACAAAAGTC
>SKCR01052610.1:0-17944 GCA_019454045.1 Zanthoxylum bungeanum
CTCCGTTTCTTCACTTAATTTTCTGTTTTTGTAGGCAGTGGACTGCATGCAGTAGGCTTACATGGCAGTGCGTTTTTTGGGTTCATTTGTCTTCAAATCGACTCTACCGATCAATGTGAGTATTCCGCTACCTCCGTTGATGTGTTCACACATAATTTCATGTCTTGTTTGATCTTGGGACCTTAGAATAAACCAACAGGAAGGGTAAAGTTGGAAATTAGAATTTTGTCAGATTTAACTCGCTTGTTTCGCTTCGGGTTCGCTTGTTGGACCTCTGTTTTAAAACACACCAAACCCAGACGTAAATTCCATAGCCGACTCCGAATGGACGGTTAGTATGGTCTGCACTCGGGATACAATGCCACATACCACTTAAGATGCACGCATCTCGTCTCATCCTAATTTGTATTTGAGCATGTTATAGTCTTTAGGTTATATGTTTATTATTTAAAGCATGGTTTAATTTAGTTTGTTATTCATTTGTTAAAGCATGTTTAGGTTGTTCATATGCATGTCTTAGTTTATGATGCGTTGGGGTAATGATTTATACATGTTGATTTAATGGTTCAATATGATTGTTGTGTTACATTGCGTGGAATTATTTGGATAAAAGCATGTTAGATCTAAGTACCCTTAAGCATGAATGATGAATAGATTCGGTTAGTTTATTGCACAAATTATATCATCACAAGTGACATAAGTAAGGGACCATTCCGAACCCAACGGTTTGAGGTATTCCCTTGCGAGGGGTGAGTGCGGCCTTAAATCTTTGTCCCGGTTCACACCGGGTGGCGACTCCATGTTATTTCATACTTCCCAACTAGGCCGCGAGCCTAGAACAGCGTCGTCCAGATTCTGTTGTCTACAGACTGGCGACTCCACTGGGGATATTAGAGAATTGGCCTCGAAATCTTGTCTTGTGATGTGTATGATTTGTGCTTTAGTTAACCGTGTTTACCGTGGGTTGAAAGGGGTGTAACCAAAGGCATTGTTAAGGCTAGGTAATGGTTCGATGTCTTCCTTCACTCACTACCTTTTCATAAGGAAAAGCTGTGAAGACACCGAGATAATCATTATTTGTAGCTCGTTGTGACAGACTAGTTTGGAAGACTCGTTGTTTATTCCTGACACCAAGCGATAAGAGCCTAAGGGGCTTGGGTACTTAAGAGAGCCTCGCTCCACCCTCCCTCTGGGAATCTACAACGGGAAATCCATTCGACAGTCTGTCACACACCATAACTCGTTGGCACGTACCGTAAGGTATAAAAAAGGTGCGCTCACTTGGTCGCTTGAACCCTTGAGTGGGGAGTCCTAGTTGTGGGCAATCCTTCGTCAATGAGAGCCTTTGTCCGCAATCCCGAAAACCCACATGTGAACCTTAGTCGTAGAACTAGTAGAAATCATTCCTTTATGTTTATGTTTTGGACCATTGTCATTTGGATCCAGTTGGACTTGTTGTCATGAAATATGGGCTTGTTGGGCCATTTAAACTGGGACGAGTCTGTGTTTTATGGCAATCGGGCCAAAAGTTTCTAAAATGCTGATGGGCCAACTAGTGTAAAATTCTTATGATTTATATATCCTATACATCGCACACATCTCATGCATCTCATGCATACATGCATCATGTTAACCCTCGTGTCTTAAAAGCCATCATAGATATCCGTTGGGTTAGGAAAAATAAGACTTGTCAAAGAAGAGTTTAACAAACATGGATATCGAAGAAAGGAAACCGAGGAACAGAGAACTTTACTGCAATGATAGAAAGACCATTAGGGGGCCTTCAAAAAGAAGAAAAAAAAGGAAAAAAAAAAAAGAGAAAAAGAAACAAAAAAGAAACAAAAAAGAAGAAAAAAGAAACAAAAGAAAAAAAAGAGAAAAAAAAATTGTTGTTTGTTTTTAGTCCTTAATAGTTAGACATAAGTCCAATGAGGAAATCGTTTGCTTTAGGGTGAAATCTTAGAAACGATAAACTCTTGATGTCCTTTTATCTGATAATTTGAGTAATTGATCTATGTTAGACTCGTAAACACTCCACTATAGGTTCTTAGCGGTGAAAACCTGAGTAACTGGCAAGTGACTGGTTGAAGAAATTGTAGGTCGGTGAATGACCATTTGCTTAGATGTCTATCTTGATTTGCTTATGTTATGATGTGTGGTATGATTGAAAATGAAAGAAAAGTCTCTAAAGAAAAGAATTGAACCACCTATAACCAATAAGCGTGAAGCTACCCATGGGCGAGTATTAGGACCACCATGAGGAGAAATGCTACCTTAAAGGGTAGGTGTGTTGAAAAAAAAAAAAAAAAAAAAAGAAAAAGAAGTTCAAAATGAAAAGAAAAAAATAAGAGATAAAAGAGAAAGAAAACCATACCACATTGAGCACAAAAAAAGCAATTGCAGGCATAATTGAGACATCTAGGTTGGTTTGACCCATCGATCCCGATTATTGACGAAATCATTGAGTTAGCTTACCTGGGGATGAATCTGCGAAGGAACCTTTGCACACACACACTTTGAGTCTGGCATAGATCATTTATTCAAAGACTTGGATTTGAGTTGCATTGAGTTTTTGAAAGTTCTCTGGTTCATTACTGAGCATTCTTTGAGGACAATGATATGTATAACTATTGGGACTATTCCGTAGAATGTGATATAGCATGATGATATGGAAGGCCCCACCATGTGGTTCATCTTGATCAAGTGCAAACAGCGGAGAGCAGAAAGCTAAATCAAGACTGGGGGCGACCAGTCTACTACATCGTGAATTAGGGACATAACAAGATATTGAGTCATGAGACCAGATAGGAGACTGAGCAATCACCTAGAGAACTGGCGGAAGACCTAATCCAATGGAATAGGAAATTCATTCATGCATGCATGCATACACGTAACGTATTTTGCATTCTTTTTTGTGTTTGTTTTGTTTTGTATTCATAGGTTTCAAAGATGAAAAAGAGAAAGCGGCAAAGACAAGCCAACCAGAATCAGCAACATATGAGTAGTAGTTTTGGGGATGAGTCCCAGGGTTAAGGCCCATATCAATATCAGTTTTGGGGCGAGGCCCACTTCAGTATCAGTCTGGGGGCGAGGCCCACATCAGTTTCAGTTTGGGGTCGAGGCCCATATCAGTATTCGTTTGGGGATGAGTCCCGGGTTGAGGCCCACATCAGTATCAGCTTGGGGCGAGGCCCACATCAGTATCAGTTGGGGCGAGGTCTACATCAGTTTCAGTCTGGGGGCGAGGCCCACATCAGTATCAGTTTGGGGCGAGGCCCACATCAGTATCAGTTTGGGGCGAGGCCCACATCAGTATCAACTCAGGGTCGAGGCCTACATTATCACCGTTTCAGGAATGAAGCCCAGAGAATAAAATCCCCACATTCAGCACGGTCAGGAATGGACCACCTCACAACACGGTTCAGGAATGACCCATTACATCAGTATCAGTAGGGATGAGTCTCAGGGCCGAGGTCCATACATTAGTATCAGTTTGGGGCGAAGCCCATATCAGTTTGGGGCAAGGCCCACATCAGTACCAGTCTGGGGGCGAGACCCACATCATTATCAGTATCAGTTCAGGGTTGAGGCCCACACATCATCAGTATCAGTTTTGGGGATGCGTCCCAGGGTCGAGGCCCACATCAGCATCATCTGAGGGCGAGGCCCACATTACATCAGTATCAGTCTTGCCGGGTATGGCATTCTGGGGGGAGGCCCACATTACATCAGTATCAGCATTGCCGAGTATGGCATTCTGGGGGCGAGGCCCACATTACATCAGATCAGTTTAGTCCGGGAATGGACACGCCGAGAATGGCACGCCGGGAATGGCACTCCGAGAATGGAGATATAGTCCGGGAATGGACAAGTCCGGGAATGGACACGCCGAGAATGGCACGCTGGGAATGGAGAATATGTCCGGGAATGGACAGCTTGGGAATGAGCACGTCGAGAATGGCACTCCGGGAATGGAGATCGGATCGGGAATGGACCACACAACACGGTGACGGTTCGAGAATGGACCTCATCAGACCTCATCACAGTAACACTCCGGGAATGGAGATCGGTTCGGGAATGGACCACAACACGGTGACGGTTCGGGAATGGACCTCATCACACCACATCACAGTAACACTCCGAAAATGGAGCACGGTTCGGAATGAACCATCATCACATCAGCAATGCCTCGGAAATGGGGTTTAGCATGCCGAAAATGGCACTCCGGAAATGGAGCACGGTTCGGAAATGGACCATCATCACATCAGCGATGCCTCGGAAATGGGGTTTAGCATGCCGGAAATGGCACTCCGGAAATGGAACATGGTTCGGAAATGGACCATCATCATATCAGCGATGCCTCGGAAATGGGGTTTAGCATGCCGAAAATGGCACTCCGAAAATGGAGCACGGTTCGGAAATGGACCATCATCATATCAGCGATGCCTCGGAAATGGGGTTAGCATGCCGAAAATGGCACTCCGAAAATGGAGCACGGTTCGGAAATGGACCATCATCATATCAGCGATGCCTCGGAAATGGGGTTTAGCATGCCGAAAATGGCACTCCGGAAATGGAGCATGGTTCGGAAATTTACCATCATCATATCAGCGATTCCTCGAAAATGGGGTTTAGCATGCCGGAAATGGCACTCCGGAAATGGAGCACGGTTCGGAAATGGACCATTATCTCATCACTCGCCGAAAATGGCACTCCGAAAATGGAGCACGGTTCGAAAATGGACCATCATCATATCAGCGACACCCTAGGTACGGGGTTAGCACTCAGACTACTGCGACACCCTAGGTACGGGGTTAGCACGCCAGGTACGGCATATGGACTATTCAGACTATTGTGGCTCTCTAGGTACGGAGGCGTCAACGCGACACCCTAGGTACGGGGTTAGCACTCAGACATTTGTGGCTCTCTAGGTACAGAGACGTCACCGCGACACCCTAGGTACGGGGTTAGCATTCAGTTATTTGTGACACTCTAGGTACGGAGGCGTCACCGCAACACCCTAGGTACGGGGTTAGCACTCAGACATTTGTGGCTCTCTAGGTACGGAGATGTCACCGCGACACCCTAGGTACAGGGTTAGCATGCCGAGAATGGCACAACTGCGACACCCTAGGTACGGGGTTAGCATGCCAGGAATGGCACATCATCATATCAGTTAGGGAACAAAGCCCACAGATGGTTCAGGAACAAAGCCCAGAGGTCGAGGCACCTCGTCATCACACTTAACACAACGGGAACAAAGCCCAGGGAACAAAGCTCACTCTTTACACAGTTCGGGAACAAAACCCACAGATGGTTTGGGAATAAAGCCTAGGGGTCGAAGCACCTCGCCATCACATCAGTTCAGTTCAGTAGTGATTCCTAGAGATCGCAGCATCTTGCAGGGATGAACCTTAGGGGTCGCAGCACCTCACCACCAGATCAACTCAGTTCGAAGCAACAGGCAAGTCAAGCGGCAGCTGGCGAGCCAGGTAAGTAAAAATGCATTGCACGTACTTTGATAGGATTGTCATTGTCACACACTGCACAAGTCTCATCAAAGTGGGGGCGACTTTAGGCATTGCATTTTTGCATATTAGCCCGATGATGAGTCTCGTATGGAGACACTACCTCTTTAGTTGTGAAAGCCGCGAGAAACGGACGTTGGAAGGGTAAAGTTGGAAATTAGAATTTTGTCAGATTTAACTCTCTTGTTTCGCTTCGGGTTCGCTTGTTGGACCTCTGTTTTAAAACACACCAAACCCGGACGTAAATTCCATAGCCGACTCCGAATGGACGGTAGTATGGTCTGCACTCGGGATACAATGCCACGTACCACTTAAGATGCACGCATCTCGTCTCATCCTAATTTGTATTTGAGCATGTTATAGTCTTTAGGTTATATGTTTATTATTTAAAGCATGGTTTAATTTAGTTTGTTATTCATTTGTTAAAGCATGTTTAGGTTGTTCATTATGCATGTTCTTAGTTTATGATGCGTTGGGGTAATGATTTATACATGTTGATTTAATGGTTCAATATGATTGTTGTGTTACATTGCGTGGAATTATTTGGATAAAAGCATGTTAGATCTAAGTACCCTTGAGCATGAATGATGAATAGATTCGGTTAGTTTATTGCACAAATTATATCATCACAAGTGACATAAGTAAGGGACCATTCCGAACCCAACGGTTTGAGGTCTTCCCTTGCGAGGGGTGAGTGCGGCCTTAAATCTTTGTCCTGGTTCACACCTGGTGATGACTCCATGTTATTTCATACTTCCCAACTAGGCCGCGAGCCTAGAACAGCGTCGCCCAGATTCTGTTGTCTACAAGCACACATAAAGGCGAATCAAATAATGGCGAACATTGGATTTCATAGACATATCATAAACAAATAGCCATTACATGTCCATGCACAAATAAAAGAGTCAACTAAGTACATAATGCAAAAAGACACTTAAGGATGCAATTAGGCATTAAAGTAAGCATGCTATGACGTGGTGCAAAAGAAGATAACTAATATGGACACAAACACACATGTGAGCACTTTTCCAAGTGGTATGTGGAATTGTATCCCAAGTACAGACCGCATTACCGTCCATTCGGAATCGGCTACGGAATTTATGTCAGGGTTTCCATCCGATATACTACAAGAAATAATACTCAAATGCTATCATAACATGGATATATGAATTATACTACGTTAAGCCAGGACTAAGGTAAATGATGCAATCAATAGATGAAAGACACAGCAAATATCGTGGTAAAGGTAGCCTTTTAGGCTTTTCTTCCCCCAAATGGAGAACCTTTTAATCCAACACAATAAGCCCATGCGCCTTTCATTACAATGCGTACAAAGACAATGATAACTATATGAAACTTCGTATACCCGATTGAACACATCTTACATTCAAACGAATATACATCAACCGACGCGGCAAAGCATCGTGGTAAAGGATTTTAACACCTCCAAATAGGGGACCTTTAATCCGACTTACTAAGCCTATGCGCTCGATCGCATCATGCATGCAAAGAATAAAGACAATAATATCAAACTTAGTATGCCCGATTGGACATATCTTACATCCAACCGAACACACATCAACCGGCGCGGCAAAGCATCGTGGTAAAGGGTTTTAACCCTTCAAAATAGGGGACCTTTAATCCGACTTACTAAGCCCATGCGCTCGATCGCATCATGCATAAACAAGTAACATGTGGAATTTGAATGATGAATAATAAATAAATCAAAGCAACATAAAATAAAAGAAAGTGCCGTTTACTCAAGCGGTACGTGGAGTTGTATCCCGAGTACAGATCATACTACCAACCATTCGGAATCGGTAATGAAATTTATGTCCGGGTTTCCATCCGATATACCGCGAGAGTTGACACATATTTCATTTTACTCCAAAGCCACAACATACAATATTTCGTAATCCATGCATATTTATCTACTCAAGGGCCACAACATGCATTTTAACATAACAATCATGCTAACAATACTCAATAAATAATGAAAATAAAACAGAAAATGAATGTGGAAAATACTCTCAGGTCTAACATTTTATTTCGACTTTCGGACTCGCGTTTCACGGTCGTCGGAACGGCTATCACTCCGCAACTTTTCTGGTTCACTGGTTTGTGTTTTACCTCGCTTTTTTCACTCCGTTGTACTTTTATTTCCTCGCATTTTTCTGCCACTGTTTCAGGTGCATTTAGGGACTGTTCGGAGGCGGTTTTCGTCACTGTTTAGGGCGGTTTCTGAACTATTTTTAGGTGCAGTTTTGGGGCAGTGTTTTACGTGCAAGGTTTTGAGTGCTTACGGTTCTGGGGCAGGTGGCTTATGAGGGATGTGACGAGTGAGTTGGCTTGTTTGTGCCGTGAGAGAGCCAAGGTGCTGGCCGAGAGAGGATCAAGTGTTTATGGTCAGCAGGTGCGGTTTTGGGTGGTACGTATGGCTTACTGGGCATGTGTTTAGCAGTTAGGCGTGAATGGGCAGTTACTTACGTGAAGGGGTGAAGGGCTAATGGCATGTGGCTTTGTGAGGCAAGGGTGAAGGTGCTGTGAGGTGGCTTAAAGTGGCTGTAAATGGCAAGAGCTCGGGCGTGGTAAAGGGCAGTTAATGTGTGAGGGGCAGGTGTGTTGATCTTGTTTGATTATGTTGTCTCGGTTGAGAGAGAGGACGACAATTGTTTTATTTTTTTGTTTATTTTTTTTGTGTGAGCCGTGTATGTTAGGGAAGAAGGCCAAGATGGCTTGGTTTTGGGTTGTTTTTATAGACAAGGGCTAGGGCTACCCCTTGTCTCACAAGGAAGGGATATTTGGAATTAAAGAGAGATATGATTTGGTGTTAGACAAGGAAAGCAAGAGATTTGATGGATTCAAGATTGGCTTAGATTAGAAAGGTTGAATATTTGATTTGCTTGGTTAGAGATACAATATTTTAAGTTAGGAATAATATATTTTTAATAAGGAATAATATTTGTTGATTGATTTTAATTAGGCATGCAATTTCTTTAATTTGGGTGAGTATTTTTATTATTTTGGTAGGTGATTATTTAGATTTTATTTGTTTTATTTAATTACACATGGTTTAATTAATATTTTATTTAATTTGGTATATGATTTAATTAATTATTTTATTTAATCTGGGTTGTATTTTGAGGGCCTTGGTTGGGCGTGTGGGCCTTGTCTTGGTGGGCTAAGTGTTGTGTTGGTTTGGTGAGTGGGTTTGGGCCAAGGTTAAAAGGTTCTGGGTTTTTTAGGCTAAATGTGCTTTAAAACAGAGGTCCAACGAGCGAGCTTGGAGCTAAACAAGTGAATAAAAATCTAATGAAACACTGATTCCCTTCTGACGACCGTTTCCCGCAATATCCTTAACTAAAAAGGTAGTGTCTCCAGATGAGACTCATCATAGGGACTCACATGCAAAAATGCAGTGCCTACATAGAGCCTCTCATTGTTGAGTGGCTTTGACAACAGAGGTGGAGTGGTAAGATATTGTTTGAGCCCTTTCAGCGCTTCTTCACAAGCGGGAGTCTACTCAAAGCTGTTGGCCGTTTTTAAAGCTGAAAAGAACATAAAACTCTTATCCGTGGATTTCGAGATGAACATGTTTAATGCGGCAATCCTCCCTACTAGTCGGATGACATCCTTTGGGTTGGAGGGTGAGGGGATGTCGAGGATTGACTTGATCTGGTCTAGATTCACTTCTATCCCTCGTCGAGTGACTACGTTTCCCAAGAATTTCCCTGAGGCAACACCAAACACACACTTAGTAAGATTCAACTTCATACCGTACCTGTCCATAATGTTGAAGGCTTCCTCCAGATAGTTGAGGTACTGTTCCGATTTAATAGACTTCACTAGCATATCATATATGTAAACCTTCATTACCTTCCCAATTTGATTGGCACATATCTTATTGACTAGTCATTGGTATGTAGCCCCTGTATTTTTTAAGCTGAACAGTATAACCTTGTAGCAGTAAATTCCTCGGTTAGTGACAAAGGTTGTCTTCTCTTGATCGTCAGGGTGCATGAGGATCTGGTTGTAGCCTGAATACGCATCCATGAAGCTCAACAACTCATGTCCAGTTGTAGCATCGACCATCGAATTTATATGTGGTAGTGGGAATTAATCATTTAAGCAAGCTTTGTTCAGATCCGTGACTGCGTATCCCAAGAATTTCCCTGAGGCGACACCAAACGCACACTTAGTAGGATTCAACTTCATACCATACCTATCCATAATGTTGAAGGCTTCCTCTAGATGGTTGAGGTGTTGTTCCGATTTAACAGACTTCACTAGCATATCTGTGGGAACACAGAAACTGGACGATGCATGCTGCCCCGGGCTCGCGGCCCGGTTAGGAGTATGGAGTAGCCCGCGGGGGACTAAACCAGAGAATAATGGAGTCGCCACCCGGTGTGAACCGGGAAAATAGTTTAAGGCCGCACTCACCCCTCGTAAGGGAAGACCTCAAACCGTTGGGTTCGGAATGGTCCCTTACTTATGCCACTTGTAATAAAATGATTTGTGCAATAATTCAACCAAGCCTAAGCAACATTTATTTCCAAGGATAATTTACTCCTAAGTTCGCATGCATACATCAAAAGTTCATCTAGGTTCACATGTAACACATTTTCATATTTGCATACAACCTATTTGCATATAATCTATGTCCCAATTTGCATGCATAAAGATAAATACAGCTAGCATACAATGTCATAAGCACATCACATTCGATCATGGGTATGCCAGTAGATAAAAATTGTATAATCACGTATGAAAGCAAATTTGAGTAATGGCAAGCATATAACTTCATGAACATGTTGAATGGATGAATGCGGAAGCATAATTAGGTAACTACCGTGCAAACATGCATCATGGAAACGAACATGTAACCTTGTGAACACAATGAATGACTAAGTGCGAGAACATGAGTAATCAAAAAGGGAAATGACAAAATGAGTAACCATGCTTGAGATATAATGGAAGATGACTTGTTTACCGTGCAGCGTTCGTGCGGCGTTCGTATCCGCATTCAAACGGTAAACAGAAGGTTCGCGTTCGAGTAGCGTTCGTAAACGCGTTAGAACGGGAATGAAACAGAATGCTCACGTTCGTATGGCATTCGGAAATGCATTCGAACGAAAATGAGACCTGATGCATGATAAGGCAAAATACATGCGCGTTCGAGTTGCGTTCGTAAACGCGTTCGAACGAGCTGAGACAGAAAACATGCGTTCATGCGGCGTTCTGAAACGCATTCGAACGGGGTCACAGCAGTGACCTCCAAAATACAATAAACAACATGACACATACATGAACGGATGAATAGATGACACCTAATAAATAATGATGGGCTAAAAGGCGCGGCAAAGCATCGTGGTAAAGGATTTTAACCTCTCAAAATAGATGACCTTTAATCGCACTTACTAAGCCCATGCGCAAACAACACAATACTTATATAAAAAAGTGAAGATAATTATATCAGACTTCGTGTATCCGATTGAACATATTTCACATCCAATCGAATAGACATTATCCGGCACGGCAAAACATCGTGGTAAAGGATTTTAACCTCTCAAACTAGAGGACCTTTAATCGCACTTACTTAGCCCATACGCTAATAACACGATGCATATAAGAAATAAAGAACAATATCGGACTTCGTATACCCGATTGAACATATCTCACATTCAACCTAATATACATCATCCGGCGCGACAAAGCATCGTGATAAAGGATTTTAACCTCTCAAAATAGAGGACCTTTAATCGCACTTACTAAGCCCATGCGCTTTATCTCATTCATTACATAAACCAATAACATGCAGAAATCAAGTAGCGAATAGTAAACAAATCATAACAACATAAAACGAAATATGCACCGTTTACTCAAGTGGTACATAGAGTTGTATCCCGAGTACAGATCATACTATCGTCAATTCTGAATCGGCTATAAAATTTATGTCCGGGTTTCTATCCTATGTACCACAAGAGGCGACACATTTTCCATTTTATTCAAAGCCACGACATGCATCCACAAATGACTCTCATGCGAATAAAACAGTTTAAAAAAAATGAATGACAATAAATAGAAAAAAGTGCCCTCAGGTCAAACCTTTTAAATCACCTCTCGGATGTACGGTACACGATCTTCGGAATGGCTAACACTCCGCAACTCCTCTGGTTCACCGGTTCACTGCTCTCGTTCGTTGTCTCACTGTTTTGAGTCGTCATTCTCCCTGTTTTACTACTGTTTTACTGTATTTCGATGTTCTTTCGGTGACATTTTCTGGTCACTACGTTTACTGTATTTAGGCTACTGTTCTTGGTGTGTTTGGGGACTGTTTTGGGTGTGGTTTTGGCTACTGTTATGGTGTGGTTTGGGGACTGTTTTGGTGAGGTAAAGGGGGCTATTCGGGATGTGTTTTGGTCAAGGCAATTAGGGTTCTTTGGTTTGTGATTTTCGGTTATTGAGAGTGAGGGAGAGTTGTGTCAATGAGCTTGGGTGTTTCTTGTGTGAATGAACTAGGAGTTTTCTGTGTGAATGAGCTAGGGTGTCAATGCCTTGCAGAATTTTTGTGGTTTGTATCAATGTGCTAGGGGGAAGTGTCTTGGTTTTGGGTTTCTTTTATAGGAAAAGAGCTAGGGTTTCTCCTTGTTTGAAAAGGAAGGAATCAATTGGTGTCTCACAAGGAAAGTCTAAGATTGATTGGGGGACAAAATTTGGCTTGTTTGGGATGTGATTTATTTTGTTTAGGCATATAATTTGTTTAGTTTGGTATATAATATTTGTTGATTGATTTTAATTAGGCATGATTTTATTTGATATTTATTTTAATTGGTATGTGATTTTTAGATTTTATTTAATTCCCCATGTGTTAAATATGTGTTTTATTAATTTGGATGTGTTTTATTGGCTTTGGTGGGCTAATTGGGCTTGGGTGTGAGGCTAGCAGCAAAACCAAAAATACCGACACCGTTCAAATGCCGATTCGAACGCTACATGAACGCCCATAATCTGCTTGACGTTCGAACGTGGTAACAAATGCAGCGCGAATGAAAACAGTGAACTTTGTGAAATGAGTCTGATGACGTGCTTATTCTGAATTTCCCCTTCCGACGTCCGTTTCCCGCGACTTCCGTGACTTAAAAGGTAGTCTCTCCAAATGAGACTCATTATAGGGACTTATATACAAAAATGCAGTGCCTACAGTCGCCCCCACTTTGATGGGACTTGTGTAATGTGTAACAGTGTCAATCCTATCAATGTTATGCAATGCATTTTCACATATCTGGCTCGCCAGCTGCCACCTGACTTGCCTGCTGTCTCGAACTGAGTTTGATGATGTGATATTCCTGGCGTGCTAAACCCCGTACCTAGGGTGTCGCGGTAGTCCAGAATAGTCCACACTAGTCCACGATAGTCCACGATAATCCACGATAGTCCACATAATCCACATAGTCCACAATAGTCCACACTAGTCCACGATAATCCACGATAGTCCACATAATCCATATAGTCCACAATAGTCCATACTAGTCCACGATAATCCATAGCAGTCCACGATAATCCACGATAGTCCATATAATCCACATAGTCCACGATAGACCACATAATCCACATAGTCCACATACTCCACTATAATCCACGGTAGTCCACAACACTTCACGATAGTCCTCGGTAATCCACATAGTCCACGATAATCCACGGTAGTCCACAACACTTCACGATAGTCAACAACCCTTCACGATAGTCCTCGGTAGTCCACGGTAGTCCACAACACTTTATGATAGTCTACGGTAGTCCACAACATTTCACGACAGTCCACGGTAGTCCATATAGTCCACGGTAATCCACGATAGTCCATATAATCCACATAGTCCACACTAATCCACACTAGTCCACGATAATCCACGGCAGTCCACGATAATCCACGATAGTCCACATAATCCACATAGTCCATGATAATCCACGACAGTCCACGATAATCCACGATAGTCCACATAATCCACATAGTCCACATGCCATACCTGGAAAAACTGTTCCGATGATGCAGTGGGCCTCGACTCTGGGACGCATCCCATAACTGAAACTGATGATGATGTGGGCCTCAGCCCTGTGACTCCTCCCTGAAATTGATGCTGATGCTGATGGGAGCCTCAACCTTGGGACTCATCCCCGAAACTGATACTGATGTGGGCCTTGCCCCCAGACTATTACTGATGTGGGCCTCGCCCCCAGACTGACACTGATGTGGGCCTCGCCCCCAGACTCACACTGATGTAGGCCTCGCCCCCAGACTGATACTGATGTGGGCCTCGCCCCCAGACTGATACTAATGTGGGCCTCAAACCTCAAATTACTACCCGAATCTAACACCAATATGGGCCTCAACCCCATGATTATTACCCGAATCTGCTACTGTGCTTTTGTTATGCCTGATTGGCTTGTCTTCGCCGCTTTCTCATTTTCTTCTTCAAAACCTGTGAAAACAAAACAGAACAAACACAAAAGGGTGTGCAAAATGTGTTACGTGCATGCATGTATGCGTGAATGTTCCTATCCCGTCGGGTTAGGTCTTCTGCCAATTCTCTAGGTGACTGCTCGGTCTCAGGTAAAATACAGCTTTCAATCTGTCAACATTGATCGGCTTGGTGAACTCATTCCCTTCCAAGTCTGACAACCTCACTGTCCCCGTTTCCCAGTTTCTGAATGACTATCTTATCTTTCTGTTTGCTTCTTCCGAGGATTCCCCGTGTTCTAAGCATCGTTGTGTATCATAGTACCAAGGTTGAATACTCATGTTGCATATTCAAGCGAGTACGGGAAATGAACGTCTTTATTATCATTAAAAAAAGGTTCAATAAAACAGGCAAAATCAATGTCTATATTAAAAATGCGGGATCAAACAAACTAGGAGGAACAACTTCATCATTCGCAACACTGCCTTTTTCCTCGGCCGATGGTTCTTCATCGTTGTCACCCCCTATCCCCATGTACGAAGCTTGGTGGTTGAGAGCTTGGAGGATGAAGGTTTCGGGTAAGCCAGAGTTGATCATGTAGGTGGGTGGGGGAACATAATGATAATTTGGTAGAGGATTGGTGTGTGTGTTTGGCTGTTCTCTTTCAGGGTCTGGGATCTTATGGGAGTCAATTAAGTCTTGGATCTCATGGCGGAGACGGGTACAGCTATCGGTGTCATGGCCAGGTTGTTGGTGGAAGTGGCAGTAGCGGTTCATATTGAGGCTTGGTGGGGGAGGATTTGGGAGTGGTCTAGATTCCAAGAGTTTTAAGAGTCCTTGCCTGGTCAGCTTCTCAATCACTTTGGACAAGGGCCTACCCAGGTTGGAGAAACGCCGGTTTTTGATGGTAGCAACCTTGGTAGTAGCGGGCTTGGTCTCATAATGCCCCCCAAAATTCCTTCTATTCTGGCCATAAAACTTTCGGTTCTCGGCTTCCTCTTCTTCAATGTCCATGACAGTTTCCCTCAGCTGTCAGAAATCCGCAATCATGGAAGTCATCCTCCTCAGCTTGCTATAGATGGATGGCTTAGTACCCTTAATAATCATCTTTATTTGGTCCTTGTCCGAGGGCCTTGTCTGCATCTTTAGCAGCTGGCTTCTCCAACGGTCCACATACTCCTTGAAGCTTTCCTCTGGCTTCTGCTTAGTGTTCTCCAAATCATGGAGTGACATGTCGATCTCTAAGTCTGTAACATACTGCTTCAAAAAGACATCAGCTAGTTCCCTCCAATCTTCATTAACCTTCTTCTCAAGGCTGTGATACCAAACCACAGGTGCTCCCTCGAGTGACATCCCAAACATCTTTTGGACTTGGCGCTGTGATAGGCCCACTGAACTCATCATTGAGACGTATTTCCGCATATTGCCCTCGGGTCCCCATTCCCGTTGAACTTAGCCATATCAGACATCTTGAACTGAGGTGGCAGCTGTTCTTCGAAGGTCAACGCCTCATAATCCAACAAGTCCTCATGTTTCCCCTTCAGTTTACTGGTAACTGACTCCATCTGATCTTCCAGTGGCATATTCAGCCATATCATCCTCAAATACAAGGATATCTTCATTCAATATGTTCAGAGGCTCTTCACGCCTTACATTCACAGAGTTTCCCCCAGCACGGGGCACATCCATATTTGCCATGGCAGTAGTCAAGTCTTGCAACTGTTCGGTAATCTTGGTGAAACCATTTTCTAGTTGGTCCATGCGAAATATCTCGTTATCGGATGTACTCATATCTGTTACCGGTCTTTTAGTGAGTCTTCCCTCTTCCCTAACCCAACGGAACTCTATGATATCTTTTAGACATATAGGGTGTTAACATGATATATGTAGGCATGAGATGAATGAGATGCATGTGATATAAGGAATATATCAACTCATTAAAATTTTCACGCAAATCGGCCCATCATCATTTTCGAAGCTTTTGGGCTAACTGTCATAGGAGTGAACTCGTCCCAATTTAAATGGCCCAACAAGTTTACATCTCATGGCAAGAAGTCCAACCGTATCCAAATGATAATGTTCCTAAATACAAACACATAATGACCCATTGGCGTTTTAGAAGCTTTTAGCCCAATCATCACAAGATACGTTCTTGTCCCAGTTTAAATGGCCCAACAAGCCCATACCTCATGACAAAAGGTCCGACTAGATCCAAATGACAACGTTCCTAAACACAAGCATACATAAATAATTTCTACGGAGTGGCCCATCAAAATTTCAGAAGCTTTTGGCCCAATTATCATAGGATACCAACTCGTCCCAGTTTAAATGGCCCAACAAGTTCGCATTTCTGATAAGAAGTCCAACTGCATCCAAATGAGGATGGTCCACAAGCACAAGGAAATAGTTGCTATAGGCCATACAACCCCGGTCTACGTGTGGGTTTGCAGGAGTGTAGACAAAGACTTTCGCTGGCGAAGGATTACCCACAACTAGGTCTCCCCACTCAAGGGTTCGAGCGACCAAGTGAGCGCACTTTTTTTATACATTACAGTACGTGCCAACGAGTTATGGTGTGTGACTGACTGTCAGATGGATTTCTCGTTGTAGATTCCCCAGAGGGAGGGTGGAGCGAGGCTCTCTTAAGTACCCTAGCCTCTTAGGCTCTTATCGCTTGGTGACAGGAATAAAAACGAGTCCTCCAAATTAGTCCATCACAATAGGCTACGGGTAAATGATTATCTAGGTGCCTTCACAGCTTTTCCTTATAGAAAGGTAGTGAATGAGGGAAGACACCAAACCATTACCCAGCCTTCAAAGTGCGTTTGATTAAACCCCTTTTTAACCCACAGTAGACACGGTTAATTAAAGCGCAAATCCAAACATTACAAGACAATATTTTGGGGCCGATTCTCTATCCCCAGTGGAGTCGCCAGACTGTAGGAACACAGAAACTGGGCGACGCATGTTGTCCCGAGCTCGCGGCCCGGTTGGGAGTACGGAGTAGCCCGCGGGGGACTAAACCAGAGAATAATAGAGTCACCACTCGGTGTGAACTGAGAAAATAGTTTAAGGCCGCACTCACCCCTCGCAAGGGAAGACCTCAAACCATTGAGTTCGGAATGGTCCCTTACTTATGCCACTTGTAATAAAATGATTTGTGCAATAATTCAACCAAACCTAAGTAACATTTATTTCCAAGGATAATTTACTCCTGAGTTTGCATGCATACATCAAAAGTTCATCTAGGTTCACATGTAACACATTTTCATATTTGCATACAACCTATTTGCATATAATCTATGTCCCAATTTGCATGCATAAAGATAAATACAGCTAGCATACAATTTCATAAGCACATCACGTTCGATCATGGGCATGCCAGTAGATAATGTTGGAGTTTCTAGAGGTCCCAAGATCAAAACTCAAGCATGAATCATAAGCGAATACAACGATTTAAGTGCGGAATACTTACATCGAGCGGTGGAGATGCGATTTGGCAACAAAAACGAACTCACTGCCCACTGCCACTGCTCACGGCAGTTCACTGTCATGTGTGCCCACTGCTGCAGATTTGGCTTCTGTTTTGTGCCATTTTGATCAAGAAAAACGAGCTCCAAGCTTCATCAAAACGTTCCTTGCTCATGGGTATACTTCCCTTATCACCTTGGCATGATCCCGGAGTGTGCTAGCACTCTTGTTTTGCCACAAAACACACTTGCTTCCCTCCATTTTGTTCACGGCAGTCCAAGAAAACCAGAACAGAAAATGGCGTGAGAAAGAAGAGGAGAAGAAGAGGAGAGAGTCTGCATTTTCATTTCCTTTTTTTTTTCTTTTGTTTTCAAAAAACGTGAGAAAGCCAAATGAAAAGCAATGATGTATCAAATACTAAATGAATATTTTTAATTAAAAACCCTTCAAAAACCGTGAAAGGTTTTCCCTCCAAAGGAAAATTCATGA
>SKCR01052611.1:0-17992 GCA_019454045.1 Zanthoxylum bungeanum
GAAGCAGGAAGAATGACACCAGCAGAGAAAGAAGGCTTGGCACTAGTCACAGACGCCGGCACCGGCGAGCAGAGTGGAGAAGAGCTCGCACGACCCTTCACAAAATCCAAACGACCTAAACGAAGATCCACATGAGGCGGGGCTGTAGAAGCCAAAGAGTCACGAGAAACAACCCTAATAGCCTTGCGGCCAACACCAGGGAGGCACGGCCCCACCACAGGCAAATCTGACGGAGACATAGACGAAAAAGACGGGAAACAAGGGGAGGAAATGAACGACATCAGAAAGGGAAAGAGCCGAAGCAAAGAAAGAGGGTAGAGAATAAGGCATAACAATGTTATCGATTTTGTAGAAGACCAAAAGAGATTAAGGCTCACGAAAAAAAAAGACGGGAATTGCCGAGAGGGGAAAGGAAATAAAATGAAATAAAAATTATAAAATGTTGAAAACTAAAGACAAAAATAAACTAAACATCATAAAACAAGTTGAAAACTAAAAATTAAAAATTACAACAATGAAATAAAATGTTGGGGGTTAGGAGATCCACTTTTATTATTTCAAATCTAGAAACCTCCCTTATTATAATATATAAATTTGTGTTATATTACCAACCGACCATATAAGCGGTATCCTGATTAAGTCATATTTTAATTAATTCCAACCGACCATAAATGCAATATCCAATTAAGTCAGGTTAAAATTAATTTAATTAAGTCCAACCGACCATAAAGACGGTATCCCATTAAGTCATATTTTAAGATAATTTGTATATTATAAATAAGGGAGATTAATCTAAACTATCATAATAAAAGTTTCACCTTTCACCTTTTTTTTTTTTTTTTTGTGGAAAAAATCACCTTTCACCCCATCAGAAAGAAGTTACCTATTCATGCTTTAAGTAAAACAAACAAAGTTTTATTACAAAAATAAAAATTAAATACAAGAAAACTAAAATTAAACAAATAAGATACTCTCTTCTTAGTATTTTAAGGAAATTCCCCAGAAAAAAGTATGAATTTTCCTTCTGATTTAGGTTGCTATTTATAGGCTTCAAAAACGGGCCGCGTCGCGACGCGCCAAGCCTTCTAAGTCGCGACGCGTGCTATAGTGAATGTCGACTGAATTATTATGTGACATGATCCAAGAGACAACATTTGACATGAATGTAGTCATCCAAGGAACATTAGAGCCTTTGCAATTTCCAACAGGCCCAATCACACGCCAAAGAGCTAAGAAGATCACAGACCCAATCACAAGCCTTCTAATTCTTTAACTCCTATGGATTTATTATCTTGATTGTTATTAAGCTTGGGAGTATGAATGATAAGGGAAAGGCAGAGTTGGTGAGAATAATAGGTTTCCAACGCATTGTGTTTGACCCCGGCAATTGGGTGTGGCTTTATATGCAAGAGGAAAAGATACAAGCATAACGAAGATCCAAGTTGCAACCAAGAGGAGATGGTCCATTCCAGTCCTGGAGTGGATCAACGATAATACTTACAAGCTTGATCTTCCTGGTGAGTTTGGCGTTCCTGCAATGTTTAATGTTTCTGACTTATTTTAATTTTAATGCAGATACAGATTCGAGGTCGAATCCTTTTCAAGAGGAGGGGAATGACATGATCCAGGCCACACATGGAGCATCAGAGGACATGGCCAATAACACAAGGGATCCATTGCAATTACCAGAAAGGCCAATCACAAAGACAGAAGGCAAAAAGAATCAGAAAAAGCAATGGCGGGATTAGTTTAGAGTTTTATGGCCGACTGCAACAAACAAATAGAGACGCATGTGGGCTTCGATGGAAAGGGCCCAAGCCATTTCACTTGGCCCAAATCAGTTTAGAATAAAGCTTCCTAAGCATTTGAAGACTTAAAGACTTGGTATTTTTGTAATTTCGTATTTAGGGGCATTGTTGTCTTTATGCCTTTAGGGTTTCTTTTGTATCACTATTTAAGCTTTCTTTCTTTTTCATTTGAAAACAATGAACAAAATTTATAAAACTCAAAAGCTTAAAGCTTTGGCTATGGCCGAATTCTTGTAAGGGAGGGATTCCCCTTTTCAAGTTTGAATCGACTTATCTAAGTTTTGGCAAACTTAGTGGCGTCTCCATTGCTAGCAAAACATTACAAGGATTCATCTTAAAGGTTCTAAAGGGCAAGTTCTTTGTGGGTCTTCTTTGTGGCCTTGGAAGGGTTTTGTTTCTACAAAATCATATTCGCGGTTCTTGGGGTTCTGTCCGTTGCTTGGATTTCGAATCCAAGTGGGTTTCTTGTCATTATGTAGGCGTCGCGATGCGTTAAGGGTTAGGCATCACGACGCATTCTACAGTGCTGATGTTATGATGACGTAAGTGATAACGCATGTCAGTAGATGAATTACTGGCCCAGTGTCGTGACGCGTTAAGGCTTGAGCGTCGCGATGTGTGATCAGTGAAATTCCTATTTTGCCCATTTTCATATGTTTTTCACCTTTTTAGCCCCGATTTGATTTCATTGAGTTGCGATATTTTATTTATCTATAAAATAAACACAAACACATCAAAATATTCATAAAAAATATCTATAAAACTCGAGAAACTATACAAAATATTAAGTAAAAAGGGCGGTAAATATTGATATATTTTCCGCTCATCACGCCCCAAACCTAATATTTTGCTAGTCCTCGAGCAAAACAAACAAAATAAAATGCAATAAACACTTTAAAATGAAATTAAACTAAGCCACTTTTCATAGGGATCACGGTTGCATTTAGCGTATGCAACAAGCCTTTAAATCCCTAGTGTCCCTAATGGACGAGTTATAGTCTCGTGAGGGTTTACAGCAACGATACCCACAAACGTCAATCAAATGTACAATCAATCACACAAAACAAAATAAAAGGATAAACAAGTTAGTGGCTAAACAAGTGAAATTCTTATCCAAGTTAATAATTAATTTTTTCTTTCTAAATCACCAAATAAGTAAATTCTCCGATTATTTTTACTATTCTCCATATACACAACCAACTATGTATTAATCAGATCATTGTGCCCATAATATTCATAAGTGTAGTTGAAAAGAAAGTAATATTTGTGTCCTAAAGTTATATCAGAATTCACACCTTTTTGGCAATGGATTTTTTTATAACATCTTCAATCCTTGTAGCGAGCTTTGGCCAGTGACTCCCAAATCAGTTGGCTTTAGGGCACTAGGTGTTAAGACACCTCTACCAACTTAATTACTCAAATTTCAGATGTTAAAAGTTCTACCATTTGACGTGAACAATCACTACTTACTGAGGCAAGACGTCCGGTTACTAAGTAGAAACTTTATTATTATTAACTCAGGCTTTTATCATTTGATCTGAACAGTCACTGCTTACTGAGGCAAGATGTCCGGTTACTAAGTAAAAACATGGTTAATTATTTATATACACATTTTTGATTCCATCGCTTTTAGGTGCTATTTCCAATAAACTAGAGCACTGAATATTACAAACTTTCACTTACAACCAATGTTCGTATGTTACCATGTATGTTGATAATACTTGTCAAATGAGCATATGAAGATCCAATTTAGTCAGTATTATGGAGAATTTATGAATTTAAATAATTCAAAAGGAAATAAATAAAAATTAACTAGTTACAAATTAGGCTGAGATACATCTCAGGAGTGGAAACTCCTTACAAAGCTATCTCAAAACACAATTCCATCTGGTTAGTCAAGTTAAAAACATAAAAAATAATAATTTTATTATTTTTATTATTATTATTATTTTTATTATTATTATTATATTATTATTATTATTATTATTATATATTATTATTATTATTATTATTATTATTGACAAGAAACCCACTTGGATTCGAAATCCAAGCAAACCCCAAGCAACAGACAAAACTCCAAGAACCGCGAATTTAATTTTGTAGGAACAAAACTCTTCCAAGGCCACAAAGAAGACCCACAAAGAACTTGCCCTTGAGAACCTTTAAGATGATTCCTTGTAGTGTTTTGCTAGTAATAGAGACGCCATTACGCTTGCTAAACTTAGATAAGTCAATTTTAACTTGAAAATGGGAATCCCCCCTTACAAGAATTTGGCCATAGCCAAAAAGTATAAAGCTGTAATATTCTCTCAAATTCGTTGATTGTTTTCAAAATGAAAAAGAAAGAAAGCTTAAATAGTGTTGCAAAGAGAAACCCCAAAGGCATAAAGACAACAATGCCCCTAAAGGCTAAATTACAAAAATATCAAAGTCTTCAAGTCTTCAAAGGCCTGTGAAGCTTCATTCAAAACTGATTTGGGCCAAGTGAAGTGGCTTTGGGCCCTCTCTATTGAAGCCCATATGTGTCTCTATTTGTTTGTTGCAATCGGCCATAAAACTCTGAACTAATCCCACCATTGCTTCTCTGAGTCTTTTGGTCCTCTACCTCGTAATTGGCCCTTCTGGTACTTGTAATTGGTTTTTTACTTTGCTGTCGGCCTGGATCATGTCAATATTATTATTATTATTATTATTATTATTATTATTATTATTATATTATTATTATTATTATTATTATTATTATTATTATTATTATTATTATTGTTATTATTATTATTATTATTATTTATTATTATTATTTTGACTAAAAACAAAGCAAAAACAACACAAAGAAAAATAAAATCAAGATACTAATCAACTATTCCCCTCCCTCAAACCTAATTGAGACATTGTCCCATATGTCTAAAAAGAAGAAGAAAAGTTTAGAAGACAGTACCTGGTTAGCGTGAAATTCTACATGTAAAAAGAAAACTAAAGGTTAAGATCCAGATTTATCTGACGCTTCTTACCACGATCATTATCAGACTAGTTTATCTTGAAAAAGATAGGGTCAATTTTTAGTTCGAAGGCTAAGAGTTGGTCAATTAATCATTGACTGTTCTGGCAATGAAGAGGATATCTTTTACAGGTTTTGAAAGGAACTCATTTCTCCTGACATCTTCAAGAAACACTAAAAGAAAGTCAAAAAATCCATCAACATTAAACAGTCCAATTGGTTTCTGGTGTATGTTCAAGTTCGCCCAAGATATCACTGTGAAAATTCCTCCATCGTGCCCAAGCCACCTAGCAAAGTAATAAACACATCAGCATTGTTGATCATTTCAACAAGTCATTCGGACACACTTGACACGATGCATTCCTCTCCGTTTGATTGTCCTATAAGATTTGCGTCCGCCAAAGGTTTTATGATAATTCCCAAAACTTGACTACCTTCTTCTTGTAAGGCCTTTGAAACGTACCCCATTAGTCCAAGATTGCCACCGCCATATACTAAGTGCATATTCCTCTCAACTATGACTCTACCCAATTCTTTTACTGCCTCAACAAATTCTGGCTTAGATCCAGAACTAGTCCCGCAAAACACACAGATATTCATGACTCGTCTTCTTGAAGTTGCTTTCATTTTTTCTTTACTCTCTCTCTCTAATCTGGATGTGTTGAAGAGAGCAATGACGAGCTGAATTTATAGATCCTGAAAAAGGGTGAGTAATAATTGCACTAGTACTTGCCAGATGACAATTATTAGCCGAACAGTAAAATAAATCGTAAAAGTCAAAAAGTCTGGATCTTGTCGGCGAAAAGAAAATAACAAAACAAATCACAATAATTAGTTAAAGATAAAGAAATGAAAACAATAATATGTATAGAAAGTAACTGCTTGAATGACCTTTATGGGTCAGGGACAAGCTTCCCGTCCAATTTTCTTATAAATTGGCAAACATGGTCTTTTAAAGTCAGATTCCTGAGACTCAATTATTGTCTTTCTGTTCGAAACTGTGTATGTAAATTGCGAATTGTGTGATAGACATATCCACTGGAATGCGTCTCAAGAGTCAATGATATGTCATATAAAGACTCCTTACTCATACCATCCCTAATGAATTTTATTTTATCTTCGCGATCGCAGACACCATTCCTAAAGAACGACAACGAGTATTGCATGTACAACGTGCACATTTATAACAAACACCTAATCGTTTAGCTCTTCTTTTTTTAGCATATGTGTTTTTTCCTAAACCAGACATAAATGAAATAAAAGAGTCAGATGACTCACCTGCCAAGTGGACTTGTGCTTCAATTATCCAATGAATATCACTAGGAATGCCTTGGATCATCAGAAGTCTCATTCTTTCAATGTGTGCTTTGTATACTTTCATCAGAGAGTTTTGAGGGAGAGAAGGAAAATGCTTGTAAAGTTAAACACATAAAAATTAAACACACAAAATCTCAATATATACACAAATTGCATGGGTTGCCTCCCTACTAGCGCTAAATTTAACATCGTTAGCTAGACATGACTGCCCAAATGTTAGGCTGGATCTGCCAGTGTGAGACTCTCTTTTTGTCGCTCAAATGATTCTCCCAATAGTGTTTGACATGTTAGCTATTGACCTTAAATGTGTTGTTGGAGTTGGGGTTATGTATCTCAACTACTTCGTATGGTAACGCTTGGGTAATCACAAATGGACCTGACCACCGTGATTTCAGCATGCCAGGGAAAGTTTCAACCTTGAGTTGTATAACAACACCCGCTGTCCTAGTTCCAGTTGTCTGCGCACTATTTCTTTATCATGCCACTTCTTGATCTTTTCTTTGTACAGTTTGGCATTCTCATAAGCATGAAGGCGGAATTCTTCCAATTCGTTTAGTTGGTGGAGCTGTTTCTCTCCTGCTGCTTGAAGATCGAAATTTAGCTTTTTCAGTGCCCATTACGCTTTATGTTCGAGCTCCATAGCCAAATGGCATGCTTTCCAACACCATTCGATATGGGAACATTCCAATGGGTGTCTTGTAAGCTGTCTGGTAGGGCCATACTGCGTTATCCAATTTTGTAGACCAGTCCCTCCAACCTGACCACTTGACTGCGGATGGTAAGTAGTGGCAACTTTGTGAGTAACTCCGTATTTGGCTAAAAGTGCATCAGAGTATCTGTTGTAGAAGTGTGTGCCACCAACGCTGATGATCGCTTGAGGTGTTCTGAAGCGAGTGAAATTATTATTTTTGAGGAATTTTAACAAGAATTTGGAGTCATTTGATCGCAGTGCTGTTGCTTCAATCCATTTGGAGACGTAGTCTACTGCAATCAGAATGTACAAGTTTCCATATGATGGAAAAAAGGGTCCCATCAAGTCAATCCCCCATACATCAAATATCTCTACTTCGATAATGCTTTGAAGAGATTCTTCATTTCTCCTCGAAATATTTCCCGTTCTCGTGACACATTGAGGGTTGGGCATCTCAACGCGTGCTACAGTGATGATGTCATGATGACACAAGTGATGACGCGTGTTGGCAGATGAATTATTGGCTCGGTATCGCGACGCGTGAATAATGAATTTCCTATTTTTCCCTTTTTATCCGTTTTCACCATTTTAGCCCCGATTTGATTCCATTGAGTCCATATATTTTATTTATCTACAAAATAAACACAAACACATCAAAACGTTCATAAAACTCAAGAAACTATACAAAATATTAAGTAAAAGGGACGGTAAATATTGATATATTTTCCACTCATCAGTATGTTAGAGAAAATATGTGTCCCTGTGCAGTACCAGTTCTTCTAGTTCCTAAGAAAGATAGGTCGTGGCATATGTGCGTTGATTGTCGAGCGATCAACAATATAACGGTAAAGTATCGTCACCATATTCTTGAACTAGATGACATGTTGGATGAATCGCATTGTTCCAAAGTTTTTAGTAAGTTTAATTTAAAGAATGGATACCATAAAATGCGCATGAGAGAGGAAGATGAGTGGAAAACTGCATTTAAGACCAATTATGGCTTGTATGAATGGTTAGTTATGCCATTTGGCCTTACAAACGCACCTAGCACATTTATGAGATTGATGAATCATGTTATGTGATAAGTGCACGAAAGTGTACTTTGAACATAACTAATTCGGCTTGATTATCATGTATTTAATATTAATTATGGTTTATTTTCTGTTTTATTATTAGGAACCAATGTAACATGAATATTGGAGCAATTACACATGTTTCAGGACCATACAGACGCATCAGAAGCACAAGGGAATAGCAGAAAAGAAGAAAGCAAAATCCAGAAAATTCAATGTGTGTCGCGACGTGCCCATCTTGGCGTCGCGACACGCCATCAAATCCTGCACCCATATGTTTTCCAGCAAGTTGGGCGCCGCGGTGCCCTGGAAGACCCTAGAAATTTAATTTAGTCATGTTTGATGAGCACAATTACTCCGGGACTTCCCTATATAAACCCAAGTTCGTCCAAACCCTAGAAATGAGGGGAAAAAGAGAGAGAAATAGAGGGAGAACATATAACAAAGAGCCACAAACACAATTTCGAGAGAGAAGAACGAAGAACTTCAATCCGAACATGATGTCTCTCCGATCTATCAAGGTTATATCTCTCTTCTACATGGAGAACTAATCTCCTAGGCAAGGCTAATGATGAACTCTTGTATTTAAACTCTTATGTTCATGTTGTTGATTCTTAAATACTCTTTAACGTTTAATACAATCGATGCTTTGTTATTCTTTATTATCTTATGATTATATGAATCTAGAGATTGTGTTTTACCACTTGCATATAGGAATAGTCATGCTTCTTCTATGTGTGATTGGAGAACCCAGTTGTGACTGGTAAAGTTGTTTTATGAGTTGATCTTCTACTGCAGTATTGCCTATGGGTATATTGTCGACGTTAAATAAGTCATAACGATAACTTTGTGTGCTATTAACATAGAGAAAGTAAATCATTGATTACCTTAGAATTTAATGTGTTTTGAATTGAATATCTTCCGATTGTTGGTTTAGGATGTGAAACCTTCAATTGAGTAATAAAAGGAATCAATAACTGAATATAGGAAGTTGGTACAAGAGGGATTCCCGAAGCTTTGCTGTCTCTCTCTACTGATAACTCTTAATTATTTTCCATAGTTTTTATTCCATATTACCAACTCAATCATTATCTATTTTCATTAAGTTACTGCTAACATTTTATTTAAGTGAATTAGTTTCTTATAACCATCTCTCTGAGGAATCGACACCCCAATTATATTGCGATAACCGCGAGTACCTTTTGGGCGTAATCAAAATTTGGCGCCATTTCCGGGGAGACGATTTACAATCTGAATGAGCACGTTTGCTTGGTCAACAATAAAAGTGGTTCATTCCATCCTATTTTTTAATTATTATTTACTTATTTATTTATTTTATTTCAGTTTAATTTTAATTTCGTATTTTAATTAATTAATTAATTTATTTTTAGTTTATTCTTTTATTTTTGTTTCTAGTTTTATTTGTGTTTAATTGCATACCTAGACATAGGGATAGGTTTGGTAGATTTGTTAGGATTGAAGAGGAAAACTCAGACTCAGAAAGTCTGTTTGATAATCTTTTTACCACACCATCTACATCTAGCACACACAACATGAGTGAGTACGAGAGGCCACCCATGAGGATTCCATTCAAGTTTATTGGTCTTCTTTATTTATTCTTCCTAAGTCTGTTATTAGGAAGGTGGAGACGATTCTCTGTTCTTTCCTTTGGAAGGGTAGTGAGCTCACCTCTTCTAGGGCGATAGTGGCTTGGAGTAGAGTTTTTTTACCTTTAAAGGAGGGGGGCTGGGGATTAAGAGATTGGATACTTGGAATAGAGCGGCTATTGTTAAGCACATTTGATTTCTTTGTTCTGGCCAGGTTTCTTCTTGGTCGAATTGGGTTCAGTCTTATTTGTTGAGGGGGAGAAGTTTTTGGGAGGTGCCTTGCCCTACAGATTTCTCTTGGAGCTGGCGTAAGATTTTGGAGCTTCGTTCTTGGTCCCGGCAGCGGATAAGAGTTAGGATTGGAAATTGTGAGAATACTTTATTGTGGTTTGATTTTTGGCATCATATGGGTCCGATTGTGGATACGTTGGGTGAGAGAGTGATTTATGACTATGGCTTGGATAAGATGGCTACAGTTACTTCCATTATTTCTGATTCTTCTTGGCGGTGGCCCCCATCTAGGTCCGCTGCCCTTGTTGATTTGGCTCGGGCCCATCTTCCGAATCCTTCTAGTATGAGGGAGGATGAGCTGGTTTGAGAGGATGATAATAGAGGGAGATTTTCAGTGGATAGTGCCTGGAATGCCATGCGGATGAGGGGAACCTTGGTGCATTGGTCTCGAGTTGTTTGGTTCCGGAAGGCCATTCCCCGCCATTCCTTTTTTCTTTGGATGTCTATTCAGGGAGGCCTTTGTACTCAGGATAGTTTGATGAGGTTTAATACTTGCTCGCATTGTATTCTCTGTGGTTGTTCAAGTGAGGATATCGATAATCTTTTCTTCCAGTGCTTCTTCTCTTCGAGGATCTGGTCGACTGTTCTGGCTTTGTGTGGGTTAGATTGGAGTTGCCGAGATTGGCTTCAGACTGTTGAGTGGATGTGTCAGTTTTCTGATGCCTCTTTACATCATCTTCTTGTTCGACTGTCTTTTGTTGCGTCAGTTTACCATATTTGGAGGGAGAGGAATGCCCGCACTCATGATGCGCCTCTTCGGCCTGTTTCTGTTCTACTTAATGATATTATTTTTGATGTTCGGAATCGTGTTAGCTTTTTACGGAAGGTGAATCCATCTTATGACAATAAATGGCTTCACATATCCTGGCACTTGCCCGATGACATCTTCTGTTGATCTTATTTTGCTTGTAGACGGCTTTTGTTCTAGGAAGGCCTGTCCTCTCTAGTAGTCTGTGGTATGCCCCTTTGCTATTGTATAGTTTTCTTTGGTTAATACACTTACTTTATCCAAAAAAAAAGTAGCTCAATTAGAACCTCAAGGGGTATGTTTTATGTGTAAGGGGATTGACCATCTGGCCTAAGAGTGTCCTTTCTAAGGTGAGATGAGGGAAACATATGAGGTTGTACAAGAAACCTTATACACCGTTGACAAGAAACCCACTTGGATTCGAAATCCAAGCAAACCCCAAGCAACGGACAGAACCCCAAGAACCGCGAATATGATTTTGTAGAAACAAAACCTTTCCAAGGCCACAAAGAAGACCCACAAAGAACTTGCCCTTGAGAACCTTTAAGATGAATCCTTGTAGTGTTTTGCTAGCAATGGAGACGCCACTAAGTTTGCCAAAACTTAGATAAGTCGATTCAAACTTGAAAAGGGGAATCCCTCCCTTACAATAATTCGGCCATAGCCAAAGCTTTAAGCTTTTTGAGTTTACAAATTCGTTGGTTGCCTCAAATGAAGAAGAAAGTAAGCTTAAATATTGTTACAAAAAGAAACCCTAAAGGCATAAAGACAATAATGCCCCTAAAAACGAAATTACACAAATATCAAGTCTTTAAGTCTTTAAAAGCCTAGAAAGCTTTATTCTAAACTGATTTGGGCCAAGTGAAATGGCTTTGGGCCCTTTCCATCGAAGCCCACATGCGCCTCTATTTGTTGGTTGCAGCCGGCCATAAAACTCTGAACTAATCCCGCCATTGCTTCTCTGAGTCTTTTGGTCCTCTGCCTCGTAATTGGCCCTTCTGGTACTTGTAATGCATCATTTGGTTTGTTGTCTGCCTGGATCATGTCATCCCCTCCCTCTTGAAAAGGATTCGACCTCGAATCTGTACCTGCATCAAAAGGAGTTAAGTCAGAAACATTAAATGTAGCAGACACATTATACTTACCTTGTAAATCCAGCTTGTATGCATTGTCATTAATCCGTTCCAAAACTTGAAATGGACCATCCCCTCTCGGTTGTAGCTTAGATTTACGTTGTTCAGGAAATCTCTCCTTGCGCATGTGTACCCAAACCCAATCTCCAGGCTGAAATACCACACGCTTTCTTCCCTTATTAGCATGAGAAGCATATTGCTCATTCTTTCGTTGTATTTGCTCTCTTGCTTTCTCATGTATGTGCTTCACCAAATCGGCCTTCCTTTTCCATCGAGCCCCGCGTGCTCATCAACAGGCAAAGGTAACAAATCCAATGGAGTTAGTGGCTGAAAACCATAAACAATTTCAAAAGGTGAAAATGAAGTAGAAGAATGAATGCTACGATTATATGCAAACTCAATAAATGGCAAACAATCTTCCCAACTCTTCAAATTCTTGCCAACTATAGTGCGCAATAATTGAGATAAAGTCCTATTAACTACCTCTGTTTGTCCGTCAGTCTGTGGATGACATGTGGTAGAATACAATAGTTTGGTGCCTAGTTTAGCCCACAACACCTTCCAAAAATGGCTAAGGAACTTAACATCTCTATCAGATACAATACTCCTAGGTATACCATGGAGTCGCACTGTCTCTGAAAAATAAATCTGCAATGTTTGTAGCATCATCGGTTTTATGACATGCAATGAAATGAGCCATTTTACTAAACCTATCAACTACAACAAAGATTGAATCTCTACCCCTCTTTGTCCTAGGCAAACCTAACACAAAATCCATCGATATATCAACCCAGGGTTCACTAGGAACCCTGAGCTCTGATACCAAATGACAAGAAACCCACTTGGATTCGAAATCCAAGCAAACCCCAAGCAACGGACAGAACCCCAAGAACCGCGAATATGATTTTGTAGAAACAAAACCTTTCCAAGGCCACAAAGAAGACCCACAAAGAACTTGCCCTTGAGAACCTTTAAGATGAATCCTTGTAGTGTTTTGCTAGCAATGGAGACGCCACTAAGTTTGCCAAAACTTAGATAAGTCGATTCAAACTTGAAAAGGGGAATCCCTCCCTTACAATAATTCGGCCATAGCCAAAGCTTTAAGCTTTTTGAGTTTACAAATTCGTTGGTTGCCTCAAATGAAGAAGAAAGTAAGCTTAAATATTGTTACAAAAAGAAACCCTAAAGGCATAAAGATAATAATGCCCCTAAAAACGAAATTACACAAATATCAAGTCTTTAAGTCTTTAAAAGCCTAGAAAGCTTTATTCTAAACTGATTTGGGCCAAGTGAAATGGCTTTGGGCCCTTTCCATCGAAGCCCACATGCGCCTCTATTTGTTGGTTGCAGCCGGCCATAAAACTCTGAACTAATCCCGCCATTGCTTCTCTGAGTCTTTTGGTCCTCTGCCTCGTAATTGGCCCTTCGGGTACTTGTAATGCGTCATTTGGTTTGTTGTCTGCCTGGATCATGTCAACCGTACTTAGATACTTATAATTCTAGTTGGCGGAACCATCCTAATCTTAGTTGGAAACATGAGTCTTATCAGCCTACCCAGACATCACAACCCAAAGGTTATAGTGCTCCCCAATATCACACACATGTCGTTCCTATGAATTATTTAGAGGATATTGTGCATGCATTTATAGAGGCCCAGAGTAAAACCAATTAAAGGTTTGAGTCATTGATAGCTCATGTAGTTGAAGACAATAAGGAGATTAAGAGTCAAGTCTCTAAGTTAACTAATGTCCTGAGTGAGCAAGAACAAGGAAAGTTTCCATCTCAAGCTCAACCAAATCCTCAAAGGTAACACATGGCACAGTCTGATCATGAGGCATCCGATATAAAAAGTGTTAATGTCATAATCACTAGAAGTGGTAAAGAGGTAGTGATGCAGGACACCTCCAACACTGTAGGTGCCACTAAGGATAGTAATGAAAATACTCCCTGTTGATGGTGTTTTCAGGCACTATGATATTTAAAATAGCATGACAAGGGTAGAAGAGTAATTCCCTTCTTGGGTGAGATCACTAACACCGACCCGACCCATAAAAAGCCAGTAGTAAGGACCCAAGCATTTTACAATAAAAGACCAACCACAACATGAAGATACCGATCACTTGATGATCGGCAACCGAGCACACGATCCAAATATGACCGGGCACTTATCAGGTCGACAGAAGCACTCCCAGTACAAAAGACTATCATGACCGACCACATGAAGACCGGGAGCCCGGCAGGATATGCTCCAGAAGATAAGTTACCCTACTTTTCATGGGAAAACTGAGGAGTCAGAGTCCTAGTAGGATAAAGGAAATAAAAGATAGATTTGATGAAGGTTTCCTTGAAGGAGCATGAGATTATTTCAACTAGGAAACCTCATACTAAGAGGAATCTGATTCCTTCACTATTATAAATAGAAGGGTAGAGTATGTGTAAAGGATCATCAGAATCCAACTTGTAAAAAAAGAGAGAAGAATTACGAGTTTCAGCAATAAAAATATAGTCCTGTTTGTGCCCGTGGACGTAGGTCGGACAAACATCCGCCGAACCACGTTAGATCTCTTTGTTTGATTGGTGCATTATCTGCCTTCCACTAAGTTTGCTTTTGGTTTCCCCCATAACCAAACAAATTCACTATTGAAGGAGGATTACCTCGGGAGTGATATTCCCACATTGTCATGAGACCAAAATCAGCCGTCAACAGTTGGCGCCGTCTGTGGGGATCTTTCAAAAAGCAACTCGCGTAGTAAGACAATGGCAGAGGGTGGAAATCATCAATCTTCAGAGAGTCCGGCAGCAGACTGGATGAAAAAGATGGAAGAAAGCATGAAATCCATGATAGATCGGCTGGAGAGGATGGAAGGAACGAACAATGAGAAACCTGAAGGCGGAACCAGGCGAAAAAGATGTGAGAAAGCAGAAGGGAAAATGGTGGTAGATACCGGCGAGGATGATGGGCCCAGGAGGAGGGGCCCCTACGGGATAAAATCCGTGGTTGTAGAAAAAAGATTCACAAACAGATGACACAGGGGAAGAAGAGGAAAGAGGACGAAGAGGACAATCACCTGATCCCTCCTATGATAGCCTCCACGACTCCCGAAGAGAAGGCAGGGAATATAGCGAGGATGTGCAAGAAATTTCAAACCATGAGGAACGCCGCACCCGGGGCATAGGACGCACAGAGAGGCACAAAAGACGACATAGCGGCACGACCAGTGAGATAAAGTATTGGTTAAAAAAGGAGATGACCAAGTGGGGGGTAGGCCTCAAGGCGGACGCAATTGATACCCGGGACGGTGAGGAAGAATCTCCCCTCGCGGAAAAAAGAAGGTCGGCAAAATTCCCAAAACGATTCAGCATGCCGACCATGGCACCCTACAAAGGCCACTCTGACCCGAAATCGCACATCGAAAGCTTTGTCTTGTTGATGGAAGTCCAGGGAGTAGTAGGAGATGCCATCTGCAAAGTGTTCCCCCTAACTTTAGGTGGACCCGCCATCCTATGGTACAGAAGTCTGGCTCCGGGGAGCATCAGAGGCTTCACACAACTTAAGAAGTCGTTCATTCGACACTTTAAAGGGGCTTGCGTTCCCAAAAAGACGATTGGAGAATTAAGACTTATGAAGCAAGGAGATGACGAGCCCCTGAAAAATTTTATTGAAAGATACCACAACATGGTATGGAAGTCGGAGGATATGAGTCCCTAGAAGCCCTAGAAAGCTTAAAGGGAGCCCTAAAGGTCGGGAGATTGTGGACTCATCTGAGAATCCAGGACACGCCGGATTATGCCACCGCCCTAGAGGTAGCCCGGAAGTTCATCTTGGTAGAAAGTGAAGAAAAAATCTCCCGAAAAGGGACGGCCATTCGGGAAAGAACAGCAAGAACATAGGCCCCCCGACGACCGGACAGGGAATTCAAAAGATTCAATCCGAAACCCAAGGAATTCAAACCGATACCTCGAAGAGATCAGGAAAGAGGGGTCGCGACCCAGGTGAATCATGTGGTCCGAGAAGAAACATATGTTCCCCTGAGCAAGCCACCAGGGCAAATCATCATGGAGATACAAGAAAAAGGCCTCTTGATAGAACCCGACCTCAGGAGGTTCCCCCCAGATAAAAGGAACCAGAAGTCTTACTGCATACATCATAACCTAAGGGGGCACACAACGGACGAATGCAAAGATCTGCGGGAACAGATGGAGGACCTAGCCCGAAATGGATATCTAAATAGTTATATCGACCATGAAACCATGGCGGCCAGACAGAGGGCACGAAACCGACAAGTGAACATCATCGCTGGGGGAAGTACACTGGTCGGGGACTCTAACCGGTCAAGAAAAAACTATAGCCGAGCTCAAGGGGCAGAGGTGCTAGGAACAGAAAGACCCCCGACACTACAAGGGGGTCGGTCGGTGCCCATAATGTTCACCGACGAGGATGCACGAGGGGTGAGTTTTCCCCATGATGATGCACTGATAATCAAAGCTACAATCGGCGGCACTAAGGTAGATAGAATCCTGGTAGACCCCGGAAGCGCGGTAGACATAATATCCAAAGAAGCCTTAGAAAGCCTGGGAGTAGAACACGTAACCCTAACTGATGACGGCACCCCCTATACGGTTTTGGAGGCTCAACGGTCATCCCGCTGGGAAGAATACAACTGGCAACAACCATCGGAACTCACCCCAGAACCCGGACAGTCATGGTAAACTTCACCGTGGTGGACTGCCTGAGCAGTTACCAAGTCATTTTCGGCCGGCCTTTTATGATGAAAACAAAGGCGGCGATGTCCTGTTACTACTTAAAACTGAAATTTCCTACCCGAGAAGGGATCAAAATCATATGCGGAAGTCAGAAAACAGCCAGTAGTTGTTTCGCCACTCTCTCACGAGAAACCCTCTGCATCGAAGGAAGCACCAGGAAGAGGCAAAGAGAGGAAGACGAGGAAAATCCAAGGAAGACCCAGGTCCTCGCCCGGATAAAGTTTCCCGGCTAGAAGCAGCCGAAGAATTAGAAGAAGTCAACCTGTTCGGACCGAATAAAAGCATAAAGATATGGGGGAACTTGGACGAAATCCTAAAAAAGGACCTGCTGGAATGCCTACGGGAGTACCCCCGACATCTTCACATGGGGACACAATGACATGCCCGGGATTGATCCAAAATTTATCAGTCACCGCTTGGCAGTAAACCCGGCACACAAACCGGTTAAACAGAAAAGAAGAATCTTTAACCAAGAACGGTGCAGAGCAGTGGCGTCCGAAGTGGAAAAACTGTTAAAAGCAGGCTTCATCAGAGAAGTCAAGTACCCAGAATGGGTTTCGAACGTGGTATTGGTAAAAAAAGCAAACGGGAAGTGGAGGATGTGCGTGGACTTCACCGACCTCAACAAGGCATGCCCGAAGGACAGCTTCCCACTGCCAAACGTAGATCAGCTGGTAGATACAACAGCCTGCAAGGGACTGCTGAGCTTTATGGACGCCTTCTCAGGATACAACCAGGTCAAGATGCACCCTGCTGACGAGGAGAAAACAACTTTTGTCACCGATCAGGGGCTTTACTGTTATAAAGTAATGCCATTCGGATTAAAAAATGCAGGAGCCACCTTTCAGAGACTGGTCAACAAGATTTTCAAACCACTCATCGGCACAACAATGCTGGTGTATGTTGACGACATGATAACAATGTCTGAGGCGCCAGGGTGCCACGTGGCCGACCTGAAGAAAACCTTTGAGTTATTGAGGAAATACCATTTAAAACTCAACCCAGAAAAGTGCGCCTTCGGGGTGGCCTCCGGGAAGTTCTTAGGATACATGGTGAGCTCCAGGGCATAGAAGCAAATCCGCAAAAGATACAAGCCGTACTGGACTTGAAATCCCCAGGACAGTGAAAGAAGTTCAAAGTCTAACCGGCAGGCTAGCCGCACTTAACCGATTCATCTCCCGAGCAACCGACAAGTGCCACCCTTTCTTCAAAGCCATCAAGAAAGCCCAAAAGGGGATCGACTGGACTCCGGAGTGCGAAGAGGCCTTCCAACAACTGAAACAATATCTAGCACAGCCCCCGCTCCTAGCAAAACCTCTCCCATAAGAGACATTATACTTGTACTTACTTGGCTGTTTCAAAACACGCAGTAAGTTCGGTGCTGGTGCAAGAGGCCGACAAATCCAAAGACCAGTATACTATGTCAGCAAAGCCCTGTTAGACACACAAAACCCGGTATCCCGTACATGAACTAGTCGCCCTATCTTTGATCACCGCAGCTCGGAAACTGCGACCTTACTTCCAAGCCCACCCTATCAAAGTTTACACCGACCACCCTTAAGACA
>SKCR01052612.1:0-18113 GCA_019454045.1 Zanthoxylum bungeanum
AAACACATCATTTCATGCTCAACATGCTCTTTGATTTTAACATAAAATTTATTGACTTTGATTCCAATCCAATCAAACCAACAATCAACATTTAAACATGCATTTAAACACACATCATTTCATGTTACAAAAATCAAAAATTGCAGTCCACAGTACAGTGAAATTCGGCCATGTGTAGAAATTTTTAATTTTTGATTCATTTGATTTGTTTCAAATCTAATCATGCATAACTCTAAGTTATCATATTCTAAGCATGCTCAAAGCATCAATTTGAAAGAATCATGTTCAAAACATAAAAGCCCCAAATTTTAGTATCATGAACACTAACAAGGATAAATCCCTTCGTTGATTCCAAGCTTTGAGTTGGTTTCCAAGATCCTTCCTTTGATGATTCTAAGCTTTGAGTTGGTTTCCCTATCACCTTAGTTGATTCTATGAAGTGCTAGCTTTGTTGATTTTGCAACAAAATCAAAGAGAGGGAGGAGGAAGCTCACGCCCCCTAACAAGGATAAATTAGGGTTTTATTTGTTTCAAGTGTTGTATTACACAAGTGAAGAGAGAGAGAAGGTTTTTGGTAAAATCCCTTTTACCCTTTTCACCTAAACTAGGTGGTTGGGTAAATGGTTTTACCAAAACCATTACAAGGTGGTTGGATGGTTGGTGGCTTGGCATAAATGCCAACTACCCTCCCAACTACCACATGTGAAGTGGGCCCCATATTTGAATTCAAAATTCAAATGGATTCTACCAATGTTTGCTGCGGCTCGGATTCATTTAATCCGATTAAACGAATTTCCGTCGCCAAATAATTAAATCTAATTTAATTAAATGACGACGCCTCGTAAATATATTACGAATGCCGTTTACGAATAAATTCTAAATTAATTCGTTCGCTAGTATTAAAGTCCAAACTTTAATTTCGTAATGAAATCCAATTCATATTAATATATCCGATATATTAATTTTAGCCCATATGAATAAATTAATAGAAAAATCAAATTTAACTATTAAATTTATTCTACCGATTAATTCCAAATTAATCGTGTTCTCTCTCTTCCGAACACATTTAATCCCAGATTAAATAATACCTCAATTAATCCCAGATTAATTTTCTCCATCTGAATTAATCCTAGATTAATTCTATCTCTTAATTAATCCCAGATTAATTCTAATTCGAGTCCACTGTCATCGGTGAATCTTTGGGAAGCGACCCAAGAGATCCCTGGATATATTGGCAGTAAATACGGTCATCGGATTATCCGAATACGTGCATACCTCATACCACGTGCTTACCGATTTACAAGACATGGTTGGCTTCTAGCAAAGCACTGTGCCTACCCAATTCTCCAGAAATATTCTTACTGGAATATATAATCTATGTCAGGCGTAGTATACGTAGTATTGCGTATTGCGAACCAGTATCTAATGTCACGTGCTAGGCCTGGGGCTGGAATGTGTATGCCCCGTACGAAGCACATGTCGGATGTCTGGTAACTAGTCTCTATAATCGGATGAACATGACCTAGTCATATCATCCCGATGACTGCAGTACTTAAGAGCACTAGTTCTGTATCCTACGTGACATCATCTCCACTATGACTGGAGTGATACTTCCGTCTTGACATCACACCCAATATACTACGATTCTCAATATACCCAGCAGAGGCGTACACAGAACCGATTAAAGCTCTGGACGACCAAAACTAAAGCATACCGATTGTCGCAAGTATTAGCGGTGCAAGTCTCAGGTTAAGACCAAAAACACCTACCCTGATTTCGGACTTCCATAGACACATAGTCATACTACCAATGGAATTCCGAGGGGTCTATCCAGAGCGAAGCTAATTCCACACCATCGGTAAACACAACCTCCTATCACACTTGCATAAGTATCCAATACTTAAAAATATGGGAACTATGCCGTTGTGCTCCCACAATTCGCACAAGTGCAATACTAGTCTATTCCGCATTATCGATGTCCAGTCTCGATAATACTACGACTAGGGATATTTAATGATTAATCCTTCGAGGACTGATACTGTCTCATATCATCTCAATCCAGGAATTAATCATAGGGACCTCCTATCATTTATACATCTAGGTGATCTAATCATAAATGATAAGAGCGCAATCTCCTTGTCACATAGTTAATTTGTACAACAACACCATGATCTGTACAAATAGTGACGCTATGGGTCATAACTGTCCAAAACAAATCCCTAGTCGCATCAAATGTCAAATCATTAGTCACTTTGAGTGATGTGACAACTTGTCACTTGATTGATTGATTGATGTAAATAGTGATGTGAGTGGTTGATAGCATTTAATGCCATTTTGGAGCCAAATTTTGTGTTGACTTTTTGAAAGCCTTTTATAAAATTTGGTATATGTGTTTAAATTGATTTTAGAAATCAATTTTAACTAAGGCACAACAACTCTCTCTCTCATTCTTTCTTCTTCTCTCTCTCGCCTTAGAGGCCTTTTTCTTCTCTTCACTTGTTCTGTAAAAACCGTGAGCAAGGAAGAAGCATGGTGATGATTTTGTGGCAAAATCAAGAGTGCTAGCACACAATAGAGTCTTGCGAAGGTGATAGGGAAACCGCACACTTGAGCATGGAATCAACCAAAGCTTGGAGCTTGGAGATTGGAGATGGCCGAATTCATGGAGGACAGAAATGCTCACTGCCGTGAGCCTTGGAGGGGTTCAAAGGGCATAAAAAAGTTTTGTTCTTCACCGCATCGCTCAACCGATCATTGTGAGTATTCCGTACCTCCTTGAATGTATTCACATATTGTTTTATGCTTGATAATCGATCCTCGGGACTTAGAGATTTCCTAACAATGGTATCAGAGCGAGTTAAAAGCATGAAACTTGATTTAGGGTTAAAATTGGATAAAATGTATTTGAGCATGATTAGATGAAATTAGATGATTGAGTATGCTTAAATGTTGTTTAATTGAAGATTGATTGGATCAATTTCACGAAAATTGGTTTGGAACAATTTTGCCCAAAATCTTAGTCTTGGCCGAGAATGATACTTGCCCTAATGTCTTGGATTTTTTGTTTTTTGATTCATTAGATGACTTGAAAACAATTGAGAATGTTGATTTAATGTTGAATTGGATTTAATTGGATTGAATTCGAATTGGACATAAAATTGCCCAAATTGCCGAGACATGTATGCATGTAAAATGGGTTTGATTTTTGATAAAATGTGTTGGACATGTTTTGTTGTTAATAAGCAAGATTAATTAGGCTAATTGGTGTTTTGGAAATATTGATTTGGTTGAATAATTATGTAATACACTTTAGGTTAATTAAATTGTGAAATTGGAATTTTGTAATTTAATTAATTGGGCTTAAATTGGATTTGGGCTTGAAAAGTTGTTATTGGGCTTATTGGGTTTGGTTGTACCAAGTTAGGTTTAGGCTAAATTGGTTGGATCCAATTGGGCCCAAAACCGATTACATAAAGTCCAATTATGACTAACGAACCTTTAATATTTAATTGGGCCTAATGGGCCTAAATTGGTTTCTAGGCATATAAGGGTGATTCCTTTAAAATGGGCTTTAGTTATTGGGTTTGACCCAAGTTGACCAAAAGTCCATGCCTTAAGAAATTAATTGAAAACCCATTGGACTTTAATTAAATTAACGTTGGACGTTAATCGGGCTTTGAGACCCGTAACGTTTAAATTTGGAATTTAAGTCGTAAAGGTTCGTTAATAAAGTGTAGTATTTAATTTGGAATTAAATAGCGAATTAGTATTAAATACATATTAAATTGGATTTAATGTTGTAGTTTAATTTAATTCAAGAATTCGTACTTTGAGTACTTATTCGCAAAACGAGATGGACTCGCGCGAAATCAAATCAATGTTTGAACATTGGATGGTCACTAATATCAGATTAATTAATTGGATTAGATTGATTGATAACATGCTTGTGTGAATACATGGTTGCGATGCATGAATAATGTATATCGGATGGATATTAGATGGGTGAGGCAATTTTAGAAATTGTTGTAATAAATTTTGAATTTATTAATTGGACCTGCGTGTCCAGCCTATTACCTCCATACTCTTTGTATTTCTCTTCTCACCTATTCCCCTCAATGTAAATGAGGTTTCTTTAGAAGTGTTATGTAACGGGTAGAAGCAATACTTGTGCTAGCGGAGAGAGGAAATGGAGATATTTGATCTAGGATCAATGTGTTGAGTATCCATCCGCATATCATTATTACTTTATTTAAATGCACCTTATTATGTATTTAGAATGCATGATTAAGGGTGTATGATGATGAGACCTTAACAAAGATAATAAATTGGTTGCCAATTTGCACGCGAAAAACCCTCACAAAATATTTAGCTTTTTTCCTTCCATTGAGTTATTCTTACTCAAGATCTAAGACTGGCATTGGTTTGTTGGCCAAAGTCAAGACCTTTGTCCATCGAGGATGTGTTTGAATCACGAGAGCTTTGTTCCATATTGGTGTCTTGTCCAAGTTGTGATTTGTTGGCCAAAGTCAAGATTACTTCTTGTCCATCGACATTGATTACGAAGCTTTCCATGGTCAATGGATTCCGCTTAACTGGGATCACTAAGTGTGTTATGCCAAAGCCAAGGCTTAGTTGATTCAGAGGAAAAAGGTTAGGCAATATATTGGATATATTGGCATATATAAGATATATGTTTCGGACTTGGATGTCCCCCTACTGGATCTAGGAATTGGATGGGATCCAATTGATCTTAGAGATCTACCTAGTTAATTATCATACAATTTGTTGGCCAAAGTCAAGATTGTGTGACATTTAACGGGATCCTAGCCCACTAGGAAACAAGGTTTCCCGAGTACTCGACAGAGGGTTAGAGGCTCGCCGAAAAATAGTGGGAGGCAAGTATTAAATTTGCAATATTCGTTTAATAACTTGCCATACGCGCTCATTTCAAATTATTTCGTCGAATAAATTAATATATTAGTTGGACTAATAATTAATGTTGTTTTAATATAACAGTTGGACTGTATTCAAACTATTCATTTATAGTTGATTATATAATTGGATTATAGTAATCATTATATTTGATTTAATTAATTGTAGTTGATTTTATAATTGGATTATAGTAATCAATGTAATTGAATTTAACCTATTAAATTATAGTTGATTATATAGTTCGACTATAGTAATCATTATAATGAATAGTACCTAATATCGTTGATTAAATAGTTGGACTATTAGAATCAAGATAAATTGAAAGATTAGTGTTTAAAACATAATCCTGGGTGAAAATGTATTTAAACGACTTTAATTTTCAAATTGGGAATAAAATTTCAGGATGGTCCTGGAAACTAATAAGTTACTTTATTAGATAAAATAACATATTAGGCCTAAGCCCGGAGTTAAGCAAATAGTAGAACATAATCTTTGGAAGATTTATGTGATGATAACTTTAGTGCTTAATCCATTAAACTTGCCAAATAGACTCCTTAATTTCTTAATCAGAACTAACGATTAGATCTTTAAAGTATGATAATGAAATTGAAGGATCTTCATAAATCTATCTTTAGAATTTAGAAGTAAAAATTACAATAGTAAACTCTTGGAGAGTTAATGGCTATACTCAAGGAGTCGAAGCCAAAGTTTGCAATAAGGCAAGTAGCGCAAGGCGCACCTTACTTCAACATTCCAGAAGGCCAAGGCTAGGCCGAAGGCTTCTGAGTGTGGAAAAGGGTAAAGACAAAATCATTATAATCTTCTGGGAAGATAAAGGACATATCCCAAAATGTCTGCCTAAATTGTGGCAAACGGGATCGCGGAAGCGTGACTGCCATTTGAACAAAGCATACATGAAGGAATTGAAGAAGAGCAAGGCTCCGACTTCAAATATGTTTGTCATAATTATGTTCAATACTAGTATAAAATTGGATTTAAAATACTTAGTGTGATACATAAATATGTAATGGTGTGCAGAATCTGCTATGAGCAGGATACTGACTTCAGTTGAGATATCTGCGAATTGGAGACGGGATGAAAATCGCTGTTTTAACCGTAGATAACTAAGTTTAAGAACTACCCTTCGGGTGTGTACTTAAATTAGGAAACTGTTAAAATGTAACTAGTTTGACTAGATACATTATCTCTATATCAGGGTTTAACCCGTTGCGGGTATACCTTTATATTCTAGAACACTAAAGTGTTTTATTTTATAAAGATGATATTGAGATAAACACATTAGATGTGAAAAACAGTATTTATATTTTGAATATAAATAAATCTCAAACGTATAACATTATGAAATAAAATTCAATAAATCCGGTAACACAGCGGAAACGGTGGAAAATCAAATTTTCCGATTTCAAAATTTTTTCTCGGATTAATTAAATAAACATATTTATTTAATTACCCAATAATCAAATTATGAAATAAAATTCAATAAATCAAATTTAAGTGAATTTACCGAATTGCCCTTACACTTGGTATTTTGTTCATTTTAGTCCGAAATTGTTCAAATCAATTTTGGATGATTATAAATCATTTCTAAGATGAACTTAACATGTCCTAAATTTCAAAACACCAAATGCAACAAAAAAACCCAAAATCCCTCATTTGGCCGAGAGCACCATTAGGGTGCCAAAGTGTGCATTTTGCACTTCCATGCTTCAAGACACATCCAAATGAAATCCAATCAACACGAAACTTTATATGCATCATATACACATCCAAATACACAACATAAATGAAAAGCCCCAAATTTGGATATGGTCTTAAATCCTAATTTTTCAATATCTTCAAATTGGACAAATTAGACCAAATTGGTTAAATATATTACTTCAATCATCATTCTTCCATCCAATTAAAGTCTCAACACAATGAAATAACTATAGATCAAATCTAGGTCATTTAAGAGTGGGTCAACAACTCTAGATTAGCAACAAAGTTTCCAAAACCATAAAAGAATACTTATAACTTCACTAGTCACAAGCTTCCATCATCATACATGCTCAACACTTTCATCAAAGTTCCATTCACCAAAAACACAAAGAATAAAGAAAATAATAGCATAAGAACATCACAAGATGTAGCCTAGAACATAAGGAACAATTTCCTCTCTAATAGCAAGTTAAGAAAACTTACTAAATCCAAGCTTTTTCTTTAGTTTTTCCTTTCTTCCTTTCAAGCTTCTCTTGTTTTCTTTTAATGGAGTTTAGGTTAAAGTGTATTAGGTTATTACCAATTGAAAAAATAAAACAATATATACTTGTTTCATTTTGGCCTTGGCCGAATTTGGCCAAAGGAAATTAACAAGCAAATTGTTTTAATTTCATTTCAATTTCATTTAATCAACTTGTTAAAATATCTAATAAACACTTTATATATATTTTAATTAAGTCAACAAAGGCAACTAAGCCTTAAAAATAAATATCCAAATCTTAAGATATTTATATTTTAATTAATTTAATCATTTAACAATTAAATAATAATTAATTAATTAAATACAAATATATTAAATATATGTATTATATTTACATTAAATATTAAATACATATATACATTTAAGATATTAGTCAAATATCTCAATTTGACTATTAATTAATGTGTATTTAAATTAATCAAGTATTAAATGTAAATACACAATAATTAAGGAAATGACTATTGGGTCCCTAAGCATGTATTTTGCGTTTAACCTTTAAACAACTTTATAAATAATCAATATTATTTATAAATGTTGCTCTAGTGCTCTATGAGTATATTTCATTATTGAAACTCTCTAGATTCAGGCATATCCGTCACGAAATCCAATTTCGTGTCCATAATTTATCCACCCGTAAATTATGACGATCACGGATAAACTCGCTGAATCATACAGGTCGAGGTCATGACAAATGTATAATTCCTCCGTCACAGGTATCCAGATATATCCCAGAGATATAGATGTAAACGTCAAATCTCTATGGGGATTATCCAGTCGACTATTCTATTAGCAATCTCAAAAAGAATGTTTAGAACTAGTTTCTAAACTTTACCACGGGGCCATGGTTTTATCTGATTGCTAATCATGTGGACTACCTATTCTCTGATACACAGAACTGAAGGATCCTATCTTGACACACATAGGATACCCTGAGGATCTATCTAAACCCAACGAACAGGCGGAGGTCTGATCTAAATAGATCGGTGACGTGATTGCCATCTAAGTGTAGAAGATGTCTCATGTGCCCAGAATGGCATCTCAAGTCTAAGAATCACAAGTGCTACTCAACCCGAGAAGATTCTTATTGACGTTGGTGTACCATCCATTAAGAATCTTTGGTGAGTCGTTCAGTGTTTATCCGCTATAAACACCTACACGTCTATACTAGTCTCCAAGACTTATGGTTAATTGAGAAACCATTGGAATCATATATTCCAGTATACGACATGTACCGGTCTCAACGGGTTTACTTTACTGACCAAGTAGTGTAAACCTTGACCAGGACCTGTCTGAGAATGACAACGTCATGATACAACTCAATGTCAGTTGCGACGCTTTTGCAACTGTACCATTACTAGTCATTCTAAGGTCAATACGTCTTTACCATATTAAAAGATACATTATATTATAGAAACTGCATATATTATTCATAATAATAATGTTTTACAGAAGTATTCATAAATAAATACAACCGGGAATTGGCGCTCTGAGCACCAACCCCTACGAAAACTCCCACTTGCTCTAGTGCCAATAACGATTGTATCCAATACCCATCGACTCCACGTGTTTATCAAACAACTTCGGAGGTATGGCCTTCGTCAACGGGACTGCTATATTATCTTCACTCGGTACCTTGCACACGACAATATCCCCTCGTGACACAATCTCTCGAATGATGTGGTACTTGCGTTTCACATGCTTCGACTTCTGATGCGCCCTCGGTTCCTTTGCTTGCGCAATGGCTCCAGTATCATCACAGTATAACAGAATCATATTCTCGATACTTGGGACAACTCCCAATTCTATGACAAAATTCTTTATCCACACAGCCTCTTTTGCAGCTTCAGAAGCTGCAATATATTCCACCTCAGTGGTGGAATCTACTGTCGATCCATGTTTGGAACTCTTCCTACAAACTGCACCTCCGTTAATGGTAAATACGAATCCAGATGTAGACTTTCTATCATCGGGATCCGATTGGAAATCAGAATCTGTATACCCGTTAACTTGCAGTTCGTTTCCTCCATAAATTATTAACTTATCCTTAGTACCTTTAAGATACTTGAGGATATGTTTAAGGGCACTCCAATGGTCATTACCTGGATTGGACTGATATCGACTAGTTATGCTAACAGCGAAACTGATATCAGGCCTCATACATAACATGGCATACATTATGCTACCCAAACACGAAGCATAAGGTTGGTTAGACATTCTAACCTTCTCATCTTCTGTTTGTGGACTCATCTTCTTAGAAAGATGAATCCCATGTCTGAATGGTATGTTTGATGTCTTACAGTTACCAAAATTATACCGTTCCAAGATCTTATCTATGTACGTTGATTAGGATAACCCAATCATCCTCATTTGTCTATCTCTATAGAGTTTTATCCCTAAAACATAGGAAGCTTCTCCCAGGTCCTTCACGGAGAAATTCTTACAGAGCTATGCTTTGATGCCTTGTAACATACCTAAATCATTCCCAATGATTAGGATGTCATCAACATATAGGACTAAAAATACGACCATGCTCCCACTGGCCTTCTGATACACACAGGATTCTTCAGAATTCTTGAGAAAACAAGACGATCTAATAATCTCGTCGAATCGAAGATTCCAACTTCATGAAGCTTCTTTAAGTCCATAAATGGACTTCTTAAGCTTACATACCATGCCCGAGTTTTCGCTGGACGCAAAACCTTTCGGCTGTTCCATATAGATTTCTTCATCAAGAAATCCATTTAGAAAAGCCGTTTTGACATCCATTTGCCAAATCTCGTAGTCATGATACGCAGCTATAGAAAGCAAAATCCGAATAGATTTAAGCATTGCTACCGGCGAAAAAGTTTCATCGTAGTCGACGCCAGGTCGCTGCGTGTAACCTTTTGCTACCAGTCGGGCCTTGTAAGTCTCAACCTTACCGTCAGGCCCACGTTTCCTTTTGTAAACCCATTTACAACCAATAGGAACAATTCCTTCGGGATTCGGAACCAAGTCCCAAACTTGATTCTCTTGCATTGAGTCTATCTCGGATTTCATGGCACATTGCCATTTCACGGAGTCGATGTCCAACATCGATTCTCTAAAGGTGAAAGGATCCGTCTCTTCAACTAAGAGAACATCCAGACTCTTTTCTTTGTGTCAAATACAACACATTCAGGAGGTCTATAACCCTTTCTGACCTACGGAGTGTGGTGTTGAAGGTCATTCATCTACTTGAACTTCAGGTTCCTCCGTTGGTTCGTTGTTTTCAGGTTGGACTTCATCAAGCTCAACCTGTCTATGATTACCACCTTCTGAAAAAAATTCTACTTCTAGAAATTTTGCGAAGCGAGCTACGAACACATTTCGATGCTCGGTATCATAGAAAAAATATCCCCTCATATTCGAAGGATATCCGACAAACCTAAAATTTTGCCCTCGAGGCGAAAGCTTATCTTGCTGAGTCACCCTGACATAGGCAGGACAACCCCAAACCTTAATATAATAAGATTTGGTCTCCTACCGAACCATATCTGATACGGAGTCGTAGAACAACTTTTGAAGGAATCTTGTTCAAAAGATGTGCAACTGTTAAAAGAGGTAGCCCCATAAATAATAGGGCAAATTTGTGAAACTCAAAATTGATCGGACCATATCCAATAAAGTCCGATTTCTCGTCTCAGACACTCCATTGTGCTGTGGAGTACCTGGAGGAGTATATTGAGCGAGAATCCCATTCTCCTTCATATAATCCATGAACTCACCACTCATATATTCGCCGCCTCGATCAGATCGAAGACATTTAATATATTGACCAGTTTGTTTTTCTACTTCATTTCAGAACTCCTTGAACTTTTCAAAGGTTTCCGATTTATGTCGCATCAAATAGACATAACCGTACCGTGATAGATCATCGGTAAAGGTAACGAAGTACGAATAACCACTGTGAGCAGTTTGACTTAGTGGACCACATACATCAAAATGTACGAGTTCCAGTAAGTTAGTGGCGCGGTGTCCAACACCAGGCTTTGGTCATCTTACCCCGAATACAGGATTCACAAGTTGGATATGATTCAATGGTAAGATCTGGTATCAAACCATTCCTAACCAATTGGGTAAGGCGTTTAACGCCAATGTGACCAAGCCGCATATGCCAAAGTTCAGTATCATTAATTACAGGTAAACTACATTTATTAACTCCAGTATTTAAAATATCTTTTGAAGTTTGCAATGTATAATGACCATGCTGGTTTGGACAACAAAGGATCTGAATATTATTTCTATCATATAAATATAAAGAAATGTTCTTAATATTAATACAAAAGCCTTCTGTATCCAATACAAAAAGTGATATAATATTAGCTACACATCCTGGTACAAAATGGCATTCATTTAACAAAAGTGTCCCATTCGGTAATGAGATCTCGCATACTCCCACAGCAACTGCATCCAGAGACTCTCCACTCCCAAATCGCAACTGCATCTCTCCAGGCTTCAGTCTTATACTTTCCTTCAGCACCTGCAACGAATTGCAAATGTGAATGGGACAAGCAGAATCTAAAATCCAGCTGGATGTAACGGCTTCACAAGCCAAAGATAAATCAATAACTGGAAAAATAAATGTACCTAATGTAGATGCTCTATCTCTCCTCAGCTGGGCGATGTAATCAGGACAGTTCCTTTTCCAATGCCAGACTTTGCCACAGTGTTGGAATTTGTCTTCAGAAGCCCTCTTGGGCTTAACTATCTTTGCCTGTTGTTGAGGACCTAAACCCTTCTTCTTCTTCCCTTTCTTATTCTTTCCCTTTGACTATGTCTGGGAAGAAGCAGAGAGAGAAGTAGGTCTCGGAGGGCGAGTCGGTACTCCCTTCTTGAGGTCCTCTTCCGCCGTGACCAACATCTTATGTAGCTCTTGGTAGGTACAGACAGTCCCATTCATGTTGAAGTACATCACGAACTGGCGATATGAAGTTGGGAGAGAACCAAGAATGACACTCCTACCAAGAATGTCATTTAGAATGAGATTATGTTGCCTCAATTGATCGATCAAATCGATCATCTGAAGAACATGTGGGCTAACATCTTGCCCCTCATCCAAACGCGCATGGAACAGTTCCATTGCGACTTTGTGAACAATCACTTGTTCTTGGTTCTCAAACGTTGTCTCAATCGCGTCATCATACTATACGAATCTAACATGCCATAGTATTGTTTCTTGAGTTTCGGAGACAGTGAACTAAGGATGTATGATTTAACCCTTAAATCATCATCCTTCCAAGTTTCATAAACTTGGCGTTCTTCCTCCGTAGCGTCCGCACCCACAGCAAGGGGCAACGAACCCTCAAGAACATATCCCAGCTTTTCGGAATCGAGGACAATCCTCAAATCCGATTCCCAGTCAGCGAAGTTCTCAGCGCCTTTAAGTTTGTTCGCATCAAGCATACGCGCAAACTGATTTGTGGATGGTGCCGCCATCGCAAATCTATCATATAGATCACGAAAAACGGTTAGCAGAAATTAACAGTTTCATATAATATCAAAAGCATAAACTAGATCATGGATTTTTAATCTAAAAATGCCCTCCCACTAAATCATGCAATACTGTAATCCCCAAACAGAATACAAAGATTTAATAATTAAATTAAATACAAATAGTGAAAAGTGGATCCCGTGAATATATTTCAGCTCACAGCAGAGGCACGGTCTCGCCTACGTATATTCATCAGGTAGACAACTCTTTTGTCAATCATTCACTAATGACTCCTGGGTTTCCGGTCCTGGTCATTTCTCGTTGTCGCTGCGAAGGCAGGCCCACAAGGAGACGTACCAAGGTTAAACTCGTCAATGATAAACTCAAGTTACTTACGTAATCCTGACAACTAGGGCACGTTCAGAATTCCGCTTTCACTCGAATTTATCTAGTATCTAATATACATCCGGTATAAATAAATCTCTATCGGCTACACCCTCACAGCAAGAGGCACGGTCTCAGATGTAGTCACAGAGAAATATTCATAAACCGTATTGACAAGACGGACCACATAACATGCATCAAAAACATAATTATATTAAAACTTTATTAATTAGGGATTTTCTGCTAAGTGTCATACACCCTAAATCTAATCAAATTAGATTATAACAAGCATGTATAAAGTCAAGAAAACATGATTAAACATTGATTTAATTAAGGCTAAACATTTTAGGGGGCCTAGAATCAGACTAGCTCTGATACCATTTTGAAGGGGTTTTAGGGGCTAAATCCGGTAACGCAGCGGAAACGGTGGAAAATCAATTTTCCGATTTCAAAATTTTTTCTCGGATTAATTAAATAAACATATTTATTTAATTACCCAATAATCAAATTATGAAATCAAATTCAATAAATCAAATTTAAGTGAATTTACTGAATTGCCCTTACACTTGGTATTTTGTTTATTTTAGTCCGAAATTGTTCAAATCAATTTTGGATGATTCTAAATCATTTCTAAGATGAACTTAACATGTCCTAAATGGCAAAACACCAAATGCAACAAAAAAACCCAAAATCCCTCATTTGGCTGAGAGCACCATTAAGGTGCCAAAGTGTGCATATTGCACTTCCATGCTTCAAGACACATCCAAATGAAATCCAATCAACATGAAACTTTATATGAATCATATAAACATCCAAATACACAACATAAATGAAAAGCCCCAAATTTGGATAAGGTCTTAAATCCTAATTTTTCAATTTCTTCAAATGGACAAATTAGTCCAAATTGGTTAAATCAATTACTTCAATCATCATTCTTCCATCCAATTAAAGTCTCAACACAATGAAATAACTATAGATCAAATCTAGGTCATTTAAGAGTGGGTCAACTGTAGAGTTCAATCAAAGTCCCAAGGATCACAAACATGCATAAAAACGAGTTGAATACACAAAGGAGTAAGGCGGAATTCATACTCACAATGATGGGTTTGATGCTAGGAAGAACAAGACATTTTCTTCATCCATGGAGATCGGTTTTGATCATCTGGAACTGCATAGGGGCGCACGGTTGGGGCTGTGAAAATCCTCCATTTTCGGCCATTGAAGACCACCATTAAAGCTCCAAGCTTTGAGATTCCAAGCTCACAAATTCGTTTCCCTATCACCATAATACAACCCATGTGTGTGCTAGCACTAAGCTTCTTCATTTGCTTCTCAAAATTTCGGTGAAACTAGAAAAAATCTGTGAAGAAATCGGCTTGAAGCCGTGAGAGGGAGAAGAAGAAAAGAGAGGGAGATGAGAGATCGTGAATGGTGAGTGAGAGAGAGAAAATGATATTTGGTTTATATATTTATTTTTATTTTCCAAAAACAAAAAACAAATATATAAATCATTTTTCATATATCAAAAGTTTAAAAAGCAAAAGTCTATTAATGCGTTTCATCATTTCTACTTTTTACTTTAAGTCACATCACATCACTTTAATAAAGTGACATGTTGTCAAGTCACATCACTCAAAGTGACAATTGATTTGACGCATGATGTGACTAACGATTTGACGCTTGATGTGACTTGCGTGCCGCGCTCGAATTCGAAATGCGAATGCGCTCGCAATCACTCTCGGGCTCGGGTTCGCTAATTCCAAATTAACGAATTTTCCGTCGCGTCGTAATTAAATGATTACGCCTAACAAAATCACTATTCACGTCGCTAACGAATTAATTCTAAATTAATTCGTTCGCCCGAATTAAAATCTAATTTTAATTCCGCGTCGAAATCCAATTTCTTATAATATATCGAATATATTATTTTATCGATTAATTCTAAATTAATCGTTCTCTCTCTTTAATTAATATTTTATCCCAGAAAATATCTCCGCAATTAATCCCAGATTAATTTTCTCTCTCTAGAAATTAATCTTCTCTCTCTACTAATTAATCCCAGATTAATTATAGTGCGAGTTATACATCATCGGTGAATCTTCAGGAAGCGACCCATGAGATCTCCGGATATGTTGGCAGTAAATACGGTTGTCGGACTATCCGAACACGTAAGTACCTCGTACTACGTTTATACCGATTTACAAGACAAGGTTGGCTTCTAGCAAAGTGCCATGCCTACCCAATTCTCCAGAAATATTCTTACAGGAATATATAGATCTGTATCAAGCGTAGTATACCGTAGTATTGTGTATATCGGCCCAGTATCGGATAGTCACGTGCTAGGGCTGGGGCTGGATAAGTGTCTGCCCCGTCCGAAGCACATGTCGGATGTCTGGTAACTAGTCTCTATAATCGGATATACATGACCTTGTCATAATATCCTGATGGCCGGCCAGCACTTAAGAGCACTAATACCGTATCCTGCGTGACATCATCTCCACTACGACTGAAGTGATACTTCCGTCTCGACATCACACCCAATACACTACGACTCTCTGATAAACCCAGAAGTGGCGTACGCAGAACCGGTTAAAGCCCTGTACCACCAAGACTAAAGTCTACCGATTATCGCAAGTATTAGCGATGCAAGTCTCAGGTTAAGACTATACACACCTACCTTGATTTCGGCCTCCCATAGACACATAGTCATAATACCAATGGGATTCCGAGGGGTCTATCCAGAGCGAAGCTGTTTCCCTTACCATCGGTGAAACACAACCTCCTATCGCACTTGCATAAGTATCCAATACTTAATATATGAGAACTATGCCGTTGTGCCCTCACAACGCGCACAAGTGCAATACTAGCCTATTCCGCATTATCGATGTCCTGTCTCGATAATACTCCGGCTAGGGATATTTAATGATTAATCCTTCGTGGACTGATACTGTCTCATATCATCTCAATCCAGGAACTAATCATATGGACCTCTCTTCATTTATACATATATGGTGATCTAATCACAAATGACGAGAGTGTAATTTCCTTGTCACATAGTTAATTTGTACAACAACACCGTGATCTGTACAAATAGTGACGCTATGGGTCATATTATCCAACAATCTCCCACTTGGCACATAGCCAGTCACTCGAGTGTCCCACACCCGAACTATGTACGGTTCGCTCAAATTGCTGAGAAAAGATTTTCGTAAGCGGACTTACGTAATTATCTTCTGACGCGATTTATACGATCATCACATCGCCACGATGTATGATCCGAATGAATCAGATGATATAGAAGTATATATCTGGATCGTCGATGAGACCTTTAATTCCTTAGCCTGTGCTGACGCCTAGCTCAGCTGCTAAAAGAACTATATCTAATCTAATTAGATTTATTATCGATCCAAATGGCTTCTATTGCTGCCTCAGCTGCAGCAATAATCCGCATTTGTTGTTAATTCGGCAACAGTTATCTTGCTCGGAATATTTCCAGCTTACTGTCCCGTTATTCAAACTTTATAGTACCGCAGTATTTACCGGTTTGGAAACTTGCAGCAGTGATCCTAGTCACTTCAAGTTCTCCTTCTCCATAGTTTAAGATAGCATCTTTAGTTCTCTAAGATACTAACAGATGTTCTTAACATCAATCCAGTGACTGTCACTTGGATTTACCCGATTGTGACTCCATATGCTCGAAGCGTATGAGACACCAAATCAAGTACATTTTAAATGTACAATTTCCCAGAGAGTGTTAACAACTCCAAATCTATCCCAGTAGATCTTTATTCCTTGAATAAAGGTTGTTACTCCCCAGAATTCTACGGAGAATTTCTTATGAAAGCCAAGCTTTCACCGATTGCTTTATGGGAATTTCATTTCCAAGAAATGACATATTATCATTATTTTACATGACATTCATGTCAGTGCACTCCCACTAACCCTTTTATATACACAAGAATCATTTCGTTTTGAGTCAAATCATAAACCATTATGATTACATCAAAACGAAAATTCCTAGAACCTATGCTTGCTTCAATCCAAACATGGATCGAATAACCTGCAAACCTTGTTTGCTTGTTATGGTACGATAAAACCGACAGGATGCTATAAACATCCTCCAAAAGGTTTCCTTTTCAGGAAAGCAATTTTCCGTTAAGCTGTCATATTTCATAAATGAAATACACAGCTTTAGCAAGCATTATCCAAATGGATTTACAATGGCAACAGGTAAAAGGTTTTGTCGTAATCAACACAATGGGCACAATGCCTTATGGTACATCAACTAGTATCCAAACTTGTTGATATACATGGAATCCATTTTGGACTCATGACACTTTGTCATAATAGGGAGTCGATACCTTGTATCACTACCTCATACGTAATCAGTTGGTGTACCTTAAAAGATTAACATCTTTATGAGGTGAGATCAGAAGCCCATACCCCAGGTTGTTTTCTGACTCTCTCTGATCTACGCGGTTCTTGTGTACTCGAAGATTAATGGTATAGATTCATCATAGATGAACTATTTGTGTTCCATTAAGGACTTCGTGCCTTGAACAGTATTACTCCGATTTTCATCGAGTATCACTATCCTCCCACTGACCACTGCATATCGGTATTCCTCTCAGGAAAAACCGTATGGTGAGCAACAATCACATTGTTCTCATGTGAGATTTATAAGTACTATACTTATGGTTTCCCTTAGGATAACCTATTTGACACTTATCCAATTTAGGTTTTAGTTTGGTATTATCCAAACATATGCCTAGCATCCCAAATAGTCAGGAATGAGAAACCCGGTTTCTTTCCCGTTCATATCTAATATGACATCTGTCAAACAGATTTATATGGAACCTTATTCTAAATAAGTTATTGCACTGTTAAAACTTATCCGTTAAAGGAAATGGCAGCTCAGAGCGACTCATGATTAGCCTTATCATGTCTAACATGATTCGGTTAATCCGTTCGGAAACACCGTCACTTTGACGTGTTCCGGGAGGAGTCCTCATTTGAAAGAATACCATACTCTTTCAAGTATATAAGAAACTTATTGCTTAAGTATTTTCCATTACGGTCTTACCG
>SKCR01052613.1:0-17932 GCA_019454045.1 Zanthoxylum bungeanum
AATTTAAATAAATAATTGCGCCTAGCGAAATTATTATTTACGTCGCTAACGAATTAATTCTAAATTAACTTTTGCTCGAATTAAAATCTAATTTTAATTTCACGTCGAAATCGAATTTCGATTATTATATCGAATATAATAATTTTAACGATTAATTCTAAATTAATCTTTCTCTCTCTTTGAATAGTACTTTATCCAAGATAAAGTCTCTCCGCAATTAATCCAAGATTAATTGAGTTTGAATCATACGTCATTGGTGAATCTTCGGGAAGCGACCCAAGAGACCTCTAGATATGTTGGCAGTAAATCCGGTGTCGAACTATCCGAACACGTACGTACCAAGTTTTACGTTTTTATCGATTTACAAGACAAGGTTAGCCTCTAGCAAAACGCCATGTCTACCCAATTCTCTAGAAATATTCTTACTGGAATATAAGATCTATAACAGGCGTAGTATACCGTAGTATAGTGTATACTGATCCAGTATCGGATGATCACATGTAAGGCCTGGGGCTGGAGATGTGTCTGCCCCGTACGATACATATATCGGACATCAAGCAACTAGTCTCTTTGAATCGGATAATCCTGACCTTGTCATATTATCCCGATGGTTGCAACCATTATAGAGTACTAGTTCTGTATCCTGCGCGATCATCATCTCCATATGTCTGAAGTGATACTTCCGTCTTGACATCACACCCAATACACTACGATTCCCGATAAACCTAGAAGAGGTGTACACAGAACCTGTTAAAGCCCTGGATGACCAAAACTAAAGTCTACCGATTGTCGCAAGTACTAGTGATGCAAGTCTAAGGTTAAGACCATATGCACCTACCCTGAAGCGGACTCCCATAGACACGCAGACATACTACCAATGGGATTCCGCGGGGTCTATCCAGAGCGAAGCTGTTTTCCGTACCATCGGTAAAACACAACCTCCTGCCGCACTTGGATAAGTATCCAATACTCAAATATATGAGAACTATGCTGTTGTGCCCTCACAACACGTACAAGTGCAGTACTAGTCTATTCCGCATTATCGATGTCCAATCTCGATAATACTACGACTAGGGATATTTAATGATTAAACCTTTATGGATTGATACTGTCTCATATCATCTCAATCCGGAATTAATCATAGGGACTTTTACCATTTATATATCAAAGTAAATAAATTACAAACGGTAAAAGGCAATTTCATTACTACATAGTTAATTTTGTACAATAATACAATATCATTTACAAAATAGTGACGCTATGGGTCATTACTGTCTAACAATCTCCCACTTGGCCTATAGCCAGTCACTCAAGCATCTAATACCTGAACTATGTACATGTCGCTCAAAATTTTCCCGAGGAATAGCCTTCGTCAGCGGATCTGCAATATTATCCTCTGATGCGATCTTTTCGATCTTCAAATCACCACGATGTATGATCTCTCGAATCAGATGGAATCGTCGAAGAACATGTTTGGATCGTTGATGAGACCTTGGTTCCTTAGCTTGTGCTATAGCCCCGCTATTGTCACAATACAATGGAACGGGCTCAGCTACTAACGGAACTACTCCTAATCCAATTAGGAATTTACGGATCCAAAATGCCTCTTTTGCTGCTTCAGCTGCTGCAATGTTCTCCGCTTCAGTTGTTGAATCGGCAATAGTATCTTGCTTGGAAGATTTCCAGCTCACTGCTCCGTTATTCAAAAAAAATATGTACCCAGATTACGACTTAAAGTCGTCTCTGTCGGTTTGGAAACTTGCATCGGTATACCCAGATACCTCAAGTTCTCCATCTCCATAGATTAAGAAAGCATCCTTAGTTCTGTTAAGATACTTAAAGATACTCTTAACCGCCATCCAGTGATCTTTACCTGGATCGGCCTGATATCGACTGCACATGCTCAAAGCATGGGACACATCAGGTGTAGGTAAAAATCTAGGTCCCAAGATCAAACAAGACATGAAAATCGTGCATGAATACACCAAAGAAGATAGCGGAATACTTACATTGGTTGGTAGAGTCGATTTGAAGACCATTGAAGCCAAAATGCTCACTGTTTTGGCGCATGAACTGCAGCAGTCCACTGCCCACTGCCTTCTGTTTTTGAGCTGCGAAAATGAGTTCCTAGATTCGTCGGATGGATCTCGGCTCATGGTCGAACCTCCCTACCACCTTCGCAAGACTTGTAAGTGTGCTAGCACTTGATTTCTCACCATGAAAATGTAAGAGTTCAATTCAAGGTCCCAAGATCCACAAATCATGCATAAAAACGCATATGAACACATCAAATGAGGTGCGGAATAAACTCACATTGAATTTCGGTTTTGATGAATGAAGAACAAGGTGCGATTTTAAGCTCCTCCAAGCTCGGCAATGGCTTTCCTTGACAGTGGGCTGTGCGGTTTGGACTGGTTGGCTTCCTCCATGTTCGGCCATTGAAGACCACCATTGAAGCTCCAAGCTTCAAGCTTTCCAAGCTCAAGAAGACACTTCCCTATCACCCTTTGCATGTAAGAGAGAGAGGATCGAAAAGTGTGTGTGAAAGGAATAGAAAAATAATATATATTTATTCATTTATTTTCCAAAAATAAATAAAACATATATATATATATACCAAACCTTTTCATATTCCAACACTTTTACTTTTAACTTTAAGTCATATCACATCACTTTTCACATCACATCTATTCACTTTAATAAAGTGACATATTGTCAAGTCACATCACTCAAAGTGACAATTGATTTGACGATTGACGCGACTAGCGATTTGACGCTTGATGTGACTTGCGTGCCGCACTCGAATTCGAAATGCGAATGCGCTCGCGATCACTCTCGGGCTCGGGTTCGCTAATTCCAAATTAACGAAGTTTCCGTCGCGTCGTAATTAAATGATTACGCCTAGCGAATTCACTATTCACGTCGCTAACGAATTAATTCTAAATTAATTCGTTCGCCCGAATTAAAATCTAATTTTAATTCTGCGTCGAAATCTAATTTCTAATAATATATCCAATATATTATTTTATCGATTAATTCCAAATTAATCGTTCTCTCTCTTTAACAATATTTTATCCGAGATAAAATATCTTCGTAATTAATCCCAGATTAATTTTCTCTCTCAATGAATTAATCCCAGATTAATTCTATCTCTCTCTTCTAATTAATCCCAGATTAATCAAAGTACGAGACATACGTCATCGGTGAATCTTCAGGAAGCGACCCATGAGATCTCCGGATATGTTGGCAGTAAATACGATCGTCGGACTGTCCGAACACGTAAGTACCTCGTACTACGTTTATATCGATTTACAAGACAAGGTTGGCTTCTAGCAAAGCGCAATGCCTACCCAATTCTCCAGAAATATTCTTACAGGAATATATAGATCTGTATCAAGCGTAGTATACCGTAGTATTGTGTATATCGGCCCAGTATCGGATAATCACGTGCTAGGGCTGGGGCTGGATAAGTGTCTGCCCCGTCCGAAGCACATGTCGGATGTCTGGTAACATATTCTCTATAATCGGATATACATGACCTGGTCACAATATCCCGATTGGTTGCGCAACACTCAAGAGCACTAGTACCGTATCCTGCGTGACATCAACTCCAATATGACTGAAGTGATACTTCTATCTTGACATCACACCCAATACACTACGACTCTCTGATAACCCAGAAATGGTGTACACAGAACCCGTTTAAAGTCCCCTACCACCAAGACCAAAGTCTATCGATTATCGTAAGTATTAGCGATGTAAGTCTCAGGTTAAGACCATACACACCTACCTTGATTTCGGCCTCCCATAGACACATAGTCATAATACCAATGGGATTCCGAGAGGTCTATCCAGAGCGAAGCTGTTTCCCGTACCATCGGTGAAACACGACTCCTATCGCACTTGCATAAGTATCCAATACTTATATATATGAGAACTATGCCGTTGTGCCCTCACAAACGCGCACAAGTGCAATACTAGCCTATTCCGCATTATCGATGTCCAGTCTCGATAATACTACGGTTAGGGATATTTAATGATTAAACCTTCGGGGACTGATACTGTCTCATATCATTCTCAGTCCAGGTACTAATCATAGGGACCTCTCTTCATTTATATATCTATGGTGATCTAATCACAAATGATGAGAGTGCAATTTCCTTGTCACATAGTTAATTTGCTACAACAACACAATGATCTGTGCAAATAGTGACGCTATGGGTCATTTTGTCCAACAATCTCCCACTTGGCACATAGCCAGTCACTCAAGTGTCCCACACCTGAACTATGTACGGTTCGCTCAAATTGCTGAGGAAAGGTTTTCGTCAGCGGATTTGCTTAATTATCGTCTGACGCGATTTACACAATCATCACATCGCCACGATGTATGATCCTAACGAATCAGATGATATAGAAGTATATATCTGGATCGTCGATGAGACCTTTAATTCTTTAGCCTGTGTTGACGCCTAGCTCAGCTGCTAACAGAACTATATCTAATCTAATTAGATTTATTATCGATCCAAATGGCTTCTATTGCTGCCTCAGCTGCAGCAATAATCCGCATTTGTTGTTAATTCGGCAACAGTTATCTTGCTCGGAAGATTTCCAGCTCACTGTCCCGTTATTCAAACTTTATAGTACCGCAGTATTTACCGGTTTGGAAACTTGCAGCAGTGATCCCAGTCACTTCAAGTTCTCCATCTCCATAGTTTAAGACAACATCTTTAGTTCTCTCAGATACTAACAGATGTTCTTAATCTTCAATCCAGTGACTATCACTTGATTGACCCGATTGTGACTCCATATGCTCAAAGCGTATGAGACACCAATATAAGTACATTTTAAATGTACAATTTCTCAGAGAGTGTTACCAACTCCAAATCTAGCCCAGTAGATCTTATTCCTTGAATAAAGGTTGTTACTCCCCAGAATTCTACGGAGAATTTCTTATGAAAGCCAAGCTTTCACCGATTGTTTTATGGGAATTTCATTGTCAAGTAGTGACATATTATTATTATTTTACATGACATTCATGTCAGTGCACTCCCACTAACCTCCTTATATACACAAGAATTATTTCGTTTTGAGTTAAATCATAAACCATTATGATTATTTCAAAACGTCAGTTCCAAGAACCCTATGCTTGCTTCAATCCAAACATGGATCGAATAACCCGCAAACCTTGTTTGTCGGTTATACAAAATCGTCAGGATGTTGAAAGCATCCTCCAAAAGGTTTCCTTTTCAGGAAAGCGATTTTGATTTGTAACTGACACATTTCATAAATGAATATGCAGTTATCAACAAGCATCTTCAAAATGGATTTACCATGGCAGCAGGTAAAAGGTTGAACCGTTATTAACACAATGTTGATAATGATACCTTTCCGTCAAAAGCCAGCTTTGTGACGTTGTTGGTTATGTTGCCTTCCATGTATGTCTTCCTTGAAGACGTTTAATGTACCATAGGCAAAATGCCTTATGGTACAACAACTAGTATCTAAAATAGTTGTTAAACATGGAATCCATTCCGGACTCATGGCACTTTGCCATAATAGGGAGTCGATACCTCGTATCACTTCCTCAAAACGTAGTCGGTGGATATACCTTCATAAGATTGACATCTTAATGAGGTTAGATCAGAAACCCATACCCTAGGTTGTTTTCTGACTCTATCCGATCTACCCGATTTCTTGTGTATTTGAAGATTAATGGTACAGATTCATCATAGATGAATTGTTTGTGTTCCATTAAGGACTTCGTGCTTTGAATAGTATTACTACCGATTTTCATCGAGTATCACTATCCTCCCACTGACCACTGCATATCGGTATTCCTCTCAGGAAAACCGCATGGTGAGCAACAATCACATTGTTCTCATGTGGGATTTATAAGTACTATACTTATGGTTTCCCTTAGGATAACCTATATTGACACTAATCCAATTTGGGTTCTTAGTTTGGTATCATCCAACTTTATGCCTGGCATACCCAAATTATCAGGAATGAGAAACCTCGTTTCTTTCCTGTTCATATCCTATATGATATCTGTCAAACAGATTTACATGGAACCTTATTCTAATAAGTTTTGCACTGTTAATACATATCCTATTGAAGGAAACAGTAGCTCAGAGCGACTCGCGAAAAACCTAATCATGTCCAACAAAACTTGGTTTTTAGTTCTGACACACCGTCCATTGACGTGTCTCGGGAGGAGTCCTCATATGAAAGAATACCGTACTCTTTCATGTACGTATGAAACTTACTGCTTAATATTTACCAATACAGTCTTACCGTAGCGGCATAATACTACAGCCGATCTGTTTGTATACTTCGTGTCGAAACTCAAAGTTTCGTATTTGTGTTCTTCAAAAACGCATATGAACACATCAAAGGAGGTGCGGAATAAACTCACATTGAATTTCGGTTTTGATGAATGAAGAACAAGGTGCGATTTTAAGCTCCCTCCAAGCTCGGCAATGGCTTTCCTTGACAGTGGGCTGTGCGGTTTGGACTGGTTTGGCTTCCTCCATGTTCGGCCATTGAAGACCACCATTGAAGCTCCAAGCTTCAAGCTTTCCAAGCTCAAGAAGACACTTCCCTATCACCCTTTGCATGTAAGAGAGAGAGGACCGAAAAGTGTGTGTGAAAGGAATAGAAAAATAATATATATTTATTCATTTATTTTCCAAAAATAAATAAAACATATATATATATACCAAACCTTTACATATTCCAACACTTTTACTTTTAACTTTAAGTCATATCACATCACTTTTCACATCACATCTATTCACTTTAATAAAGTGACATATTGTCAAGTCACATCACTCAAAGTGACAATTGATTTGACGATTGACGCGACTAGCGATTTGACGCTTGATGTGACTTGCGTGCCGCACTCGAATTCGAAATGCGAATGCGCTCGCGATCACTCTCGGGCTCGGGTTCGCTAATTCCAAATTAACGAAGTTTCCGTCGCATCGTAATTAAATGATTACGCCTAGCGAATTCACTATTCACGTCGCTAACGAATTAATTCTAAATTAATTCGTTCGCCCGAATTAAAATCTAATTTTAATTCTGCGTCGAAATCTAATTTCTAATAATATATCGAATATATTATTTTATCGATTAATTCCAAATTAATCGTTCTCTCTCTTTAACAATATTTATCCGAGATAAAATATCTTCGTAATTAATCCCAGATTAATTTTCTCTCTCAATGAATTAATCCCAGATTAATTCTATCTCTCTCTTCTAATTAATCCCAGATTAATCAAAGTGCGAGACATACGTCATCGGTGAATCTTCAGGAAGCGACCCATGAGATCTCCGGATATGTGGCAGTAAATACGATCGTCGGACTGTCCGAACACGTAAGTACCTCGTACTACGTTTATATCGATTTACAAGACAAGGTTGGCTTCTAGCAAAGCGCCATGCCTACCCAATTCTCCAGAAATATTCTTACAGGAATATATAGATCTGTATCAAGCGTAGTATACCGTAGTATTGTGTATATCGGCCCAGTATCGGATAATCACGTGCTAGGGCTGGGGCTGGATAAGTGTCTGCCCCGTCCGAAGCACATGTCGGATGTCTGGTAAAATAGTCTCTATAATCGGATATACATGACCTGGTCACAATATCCGATTGGTGCGCAACACTCAAGAGCACTAGTACCGTATCCTGCGTGACATCAACTCCAATATGACTGAAGTGATACTTCCGTCTTGACATCACACCCAATACACTACGACTCTCTGATAAACCCAGAAATGGTGTACACAGAACCCGTTTAAAGTCCCCTACCACCAAGACCAAAGTCTATCGATTATCATAAGTATTAGCGATGTAAGTCTCAGGTTAAGACCATACACACCTACCTTGATTTCGGCCTCCCATAGACACATAGTCATAATACCAATGAGATTCCGAGGGGTCTATCCAGAGCGAAGCAGTTTCCCGTACCATCGGTGAAACACGACCTCCTATCGCACTTGCATAAGTATCCAATACTTATATATATGAGAACTATGCCGTTGTGCCCTCACAAACGCGCACAAGTGCAATACTAGCCTATTCCGCATTATCGATGTCCAGTCTCGATAATACTACGGTTAGGGATATTTAATGATTAAACCTTCGGGGACTGATACTGTCTCATATCATTCTCAGTCCAGGTACTAATCATAGGGACCTCTCTTCATTTATATATCTATGGTGATCTAATCACAAATGATGAGAGTGCAATTTCCTTGTCACATAGTTAATTTGCTACAACAACACAATGATCTGTGCAAATAGTGACGCTATGGGTCATTTTGTCCAACAGAAAAACCACTCTTGGCTTCCCTTTGTTCACGCCAAAATTGATTCCAAACCAGTCCATTTTTTCTGTTTTTGGGCGTGAGAGAAGAGAGCAAAAATGAGAGAGAGTGTTATATCTTTTTAATTTTGTTCTCACTTGTTTCCAAAACGTGAGTGACAAAAAGAAAAGCAAATGAATGATATCAAAAATACCAAAAATAATTTTTTTTTTAATAAAAACCCTTCAAAAAACCGTGTAAGGTTTTTCCCTCCAAAGGAAAATTCATCATTTGCCATCATTACCTCACATTGAGAATAGAGACAATGTATCATCCCTTAAAGGTGACTAGATACATTCATCTATTCGTATCAAGTAATGAGATATCGCGTTGTGATTTGCGGATCCTACTCGTTTTAAAATACGTATGTGTTCGCAAACATTTCGGGCTCGGTTTCGCTAATTCCGAATTAACGCATTTCCGTCGCGACGAGAATTATTAATTTCGCCTAGCGAAATTACTATTCAGATCGCTAACGAATTAATTCTAAATTAATTCGTTCGCCCGAATTAAAATCTAATTTTAATTCCGCGTCGAAATCTAATTTCGTTTAATATATCGAATATATTAATTTACCGATTAATTCCAAATTAATCGTTATCTCTCTTTAGACGATATTTTATCCTAGATAAAATATCTCCGTAATAATCCTAGATTAATTTTCTCTCTCTTCTATATAATCCCAGATTATTCAAGAGTGCAAGTTGTGCGTCATCGGTGGATTATCGGGAAGCGACCCATGAGATCTCCGGATACGTTGGCAGTAAATACGGTCGTCGGAGTATCCGAATCACGTACGTACCAAGTACTAAGTTCTACCGATTTACGAGACAAGGTCGACTCCTAGCAAAGCACCAAGTCTTCCCAACTCCGGACATATCCATTTAAGAATATCAAAGATCTGTATCAAGCGTAGTATACTAATGTATTGTGCATATCAGCCCAGTATCGGATAGTCACGTGCTAGGGCTGGGGCTGGATAAGTGTCTGCCCCGTCCGAAGTACATGTCGGATATCTGGTAACTAGTCTCTATAATCGGATATTCATGACCTAGTCATAATATCACGATTGGATGCGCATCACTTAAGAGCACTAATACCGTATCCTGCATGACATCATCTCCACTATGACTGGAGTGATACTTCCGTCTTGACATCACACCCAATACACTACGACTCTCTGATAAACCCAAAAGTGGTGTACGCAGAACCGGTTAAAGCCTGTACCACCAAGACTAAAGTTTATCGATTATCGTAAGTATTAGCGATGTAAGTCTCAGGTTAAGACTATACACACCTACCTTGATTTCGGCCCCCATAGACACATAGTCAAAATACCAATGGGATTCCGAGGGGTCTATCCAGAGCGAAGCTGTTTCCCGTACCATCGGTGAAACACGACCTCCTATCGCACTTGCATAAGTATCCAATACTTATATATATGAGAACTATGTCGTTGTGCCCTCACAACGCGCACAAGTGCAATACTAGCCTATTCCGCATTATCGATGTCCAGTCTCGATAATACTACGGCTAGGGATATTTAATGATTAATCAATCGGGGACTGATACTGTCTCATATCATTCTCAGTCCAAGAACTAATCATAGGGACCTCTCTTCATTTATATATCTCTATGGCGATCTAATCACAAATGATGAGAGTGCAATTTCCTTGTCACATAGTTAATTTGCTACAACAACACAATGATCTGTGCAAATAGTGATGCTATGGGTCATTTTGTCCAACATCAGGTCGTGTACATCATGGCATACATGATCGATCCGACTGCCGAGGCGAACGGAGTCCGACTCATGTTGTCTCTCTCATCTTGTGTTTTAGGACACATGTCCCTAGATAGGTAGATGCCATGTGATATTGGTAACAGTCCCCTCTTGGACTGATCCATGTTGAATCTCTTCAACACTTTATCAATAAATGTACTCTGGGAGAGTCCAAGTAGCTTTCTAGATCTATCCCGGTAGATCTTTATTCCTATAAAAAGCTGCTTCTCCCAGATCTTTCATGGAGAATTTCAATGAAAGCCAAGCTTTCACCGACGTTAACATGGGAATGTCATTGCCGATAAGCAATACATCGTCGACATAAAGGACAATAAAAGTCAGTGCACTCCCACTAACCTTCTTATATACACAAGGGTCATCTTCGTTTTGAATGAAATCATATTCTTTTATGATCTCATCAAAACGTTGGTTCCATGACTGCGATGCTTGCTTCAGTCCATAAATGGACCGATTTAACTTACAAACCTTGTTTGCAAGTCTAAGTACTATAAAACCGTCAGGCTGTTGCATATAAACATCCTCCGAAAGGTTTCCGTTAAGAAATGCGGTTTTAACGTCCATCTGCCATATTTCGTAATCGTAATATGCAGCTATTGCAAGCATTATCCGAATGGATTTAATCATGGCAACGAGTGAGAAGGTTTCGTCATAATCAACTCCAAGTCGTTGACGATATCCCTTCGCTATAAGCCTAGCTTTGTACGTTTGTACGTTGCCATCCATGTCAGTCTTCTTCTTGAAGACCCATTTGCATCCGATAGGCTTTACGCCTTCTGGTGCATCAACCAGTGTCCAAACTTGGTTGGTATACATGGAATCCATTTCGGCCTTCATGGGTTCTTGCCATAAAGCGGATTCGATACCTTGTATCGCTTCCTCATACGTAGCCGGTTCAGTATCCTCAATAAGATTAATATCTACGTGAGGTGAGATCAGGAATCCATACCTCTCAGGTATTACCCTGACTCTCTCCGACCTACGCGGTCCTTGTGTATTTGAAGATTGTGGTTCAGTCTCATCCCAGATGGACTGTTCATGTTCCGTTGATAATTCATTGCCAAGAACAGTATCACTACGACTTTCATCGAGTTCTACTTTCTTCCCACTAAACATTGCATTTAGGAATTCCTTCTCAAGGAAAACCGCATGTAGAGCAACAAATACTTTGTTCTCTTGTGGGTGATAGAAGTAATATCCTTTGGTTTCCCTAGGATATCCAACGAATAGGCATTTATCTGATTTGGGTTCAAGTTTGGTACCTTCCAAACGTTTAACATATGCCCAGCAACCCTAAATCTTCAGGAATGAGAAACCCGGTTTCTTACCTGTCCATATCTCATATGGTGTCTGTTCAACAGACTTTGACGGAACCTTATTCAAAATAAGAACTGCACTGTTTAATGCATATCCCCAGAAGGAAATTGGCAGCTCAGTGCGACTCATCATCGACCTTACTATGTCCAACAAGGTACGGTTTCTCCGTTCGGACACACCATTTAATTGTGGTGTTCCAGGAGGAGTCCACTGTGAAAGAATACCATATTCTTTCAGGTAATCTTGAAACTCATTACTTAAGTATTCGCCACCATGGTCCGACCGTAATGTCTTAATACTCTTGCCTGTTTGTTTTTCAACTTCGTGTCGAAACTCTTTGAATTTCACAAAAGTTCCGACTTGTGCGTCATTAGATACACATAACTGTAACGTGATGCATCATCGGTAAGGTTACGAAGTATCGATATCCACCTCTAGCCTGGCTAGACATGGGCCCACAAATGTCACTATGAACGAGGGCTAACAGTTCAGTGGCACGTTCACCTTTACCGCTAAAAGGTGATTTAGGCATTTTGCCTAATAAGCAAGATTCGCAGACGTCATATGAATTTGGATCAAATCCGTCCAAGTACCCACTCTTCGAAAGTGTGGATATGCGAGTCTTGTTAATGTGTCCCAGACGACAATGCCACATATAAGTTTCATCATTTGGATCACTCTTTTTAAGCCTTTTGTTTGTTATTTATATGTAGGAGATTCATTTATATTCAAAATATAAAGACCATTATTTGCAACTGCAGTGCATATTTCGGCATCATTTTTATATAAATAACACCCAGTGTTTCTAAATACAAAAGTGTACCCATTTCGGGTTAACAAAGATACAGATATAATATTCCTAGTCAAACTAGGTACATAATAACAGTCATTTAGTTTAAGTACATGCCCCGAGGGCAGTTCTAATACAAAAGTGCCCACGGCCAAAACAGCAACAGGAGTTCCGTTTCCAACTCGTAGATCAATCTCCCATGACGCCAGAGTCCTGCTGTTCTGCAGATCCTGCACATCAGTACATATATGAGAACCACAACCAGAATCAAAAATCCAATTTTTAAAACTAGAAGTAGCCATGTTTATTTCAATAACAAATATACCATAGGTCGGTGCCTTGCCCGCCTTGATCTCCCTTCTGATCGCCTTGTTCATGCGGCAGTCACGCTTCCAGTGACCTCTTTTGCCGCAGTTAAGGCATATGTCTTGTGACTTGTTCCTCGGCTTCCCAGAAGCTATCGGCATCTTGCCCTTACCCTTGTTCTTATGTTTCCTCTTCCTCACCCCTCCAGTTGCCTTAAGGCCCAGCCTTGGCCCCTGAGAGGTCGATGCATAGTGCGCCTAGCGCTTGCCCCCTTTTAGGAGTTCTTTTTCAGACTCCTTCAAGACGGATAACAGCTCTCCAAGAGTGTCATCTGTATCCATCAACTTGTAGTTGATTATGATTTGTTTCCAAGTATCAGGAAGTGACTGCAAGATCATATCTATAGTCAGCTCAGCCTCCAAGACTATTCCCATATTGGCCAACTCATCATATTGGCGATCATTTGAGCCCGTGGGCCTCAACTGATGCGCCTTCAGTCATTCGGGCGCGGAAGAGTTTCTTCACCAACTCATACCTTTCCATCCGCTTGTTGGAGCGTGGAGATCTCGAAGTCTAGCCATCATATTATAAGGATCCAAGTCCCTATTCTGGCGACGAAAGTGTTGAGTCATAGAAGCTAACATAATAGCCTGAGCTGTGTCACAATCACTACTGTGAGTTTTCCATAACTCAAGCTCAAGTGGATCAGTGGGCTTAGGCGGGAGAGGTGTTTGTATAGTATACAACATCCTCTCAGCCCCAAGGACTATCCTTAGGATCATTTCCCAATCAGCGAAGTTTGTCCCCTTAAAGACATTGTCACCCATGATAATGTCTCGGACATTTACCTTGCTAGCCATCTCAACTACGATAGTCCAACTATCTAGTTAACGATATATGGGTACAGTCAAACTGTTACAAGAAAAATAATATTTTATTAGTCCAACTAATGTTAAAATATTGACGAAATAAATTTTGTAAGCGCGTAAAGCTAAGTATCTGAATGAAATTGCAAATTCAATACTAGCCTCCCACTATTTTCTACAAGTCTCTAACCCTCTGTCGAGTACTCGGGAAATCCAATTTCCTATTGGGCTAGGATCCCGTTAAATAACACACAACCTTGACTTGGCCAACAAGTTGTATGATATTTAACTAGGTAGATCTCGAAGATCAATTGGATCCATCCAATTCCTAGATCCGGTAGGTGGACATCCAAGTCCGAAACATATATATCTAATACATATGTCAATGTATCCAATACATTTTCCTAACCATTTCCTCTGAATCAACTAAGTCTTGGCTTTGGCACAACAAACTTAATGATTCCAGTTAAGCGGGACCCATTGACATGGAAAGTTTCGTAATCAATGTCGATGGACAAGAAGTGATCTTGACTTTGGCCAACAAATCACAACTTGGACAAGACACCGATATGGAACAAAACTCTCATGATTCAATACATCCTCAATTGACAAAGGTCTTGACTTTGGCCAACAAACCAATGCCAATTTCGGATCTTGAGAAAGAATCACTCAACGGAAGGAAAATCGCTTAATATTGTTTGAGGGATTTTCGCGTAATTGGCAACCAATTAATTTATCTTTGTTAGGTCTCATCATCATACACCCTTAAGCATGCTTCTAAAACATCATAAAGCGCGTAAAGTAAAATAATAGTGATATGCGGATGGATATATAACAATTTGTTCCTAGAACAAATCACTCCCTTTCCTCTCCCCGGCTAGCACTATTCTACTTCTACCCAATTACATAATACAATAAGAGAAACCTCATTTACATTGAGGGGAATTAGGTGAGAAGATACAAAGAGATAATAAGAGAAAGGCTGGACACGCAGGTCCAATTAATAAATTCTGAATTTACAATAATTTCTAAAATTACCCTTCCCTTCTAATATCCATCCGATATACACTATTCATACATTACATCCACATTCATTCATTCAAGGCTGTTGGTTTCTATAATATGTCCCAAACAAAGATTAAGCATGTGAAATACTATAAAGAATATATATATAAACATGAAGTATGGCGGAATCATACTTACAATGCCTTGTGATGAAGAAGATGATCAAATGGTAGAAGCTCCAAGTTGTGGAAGATTCGGCCAAGAGGAGGAAGAAGACTTGAAGCTCCAAGCTTTTGTATTCCAAGCTCTTTGATGGTTTCCCTATCACCTCTTTTGATCCCTTGCTTGTGCTAGCAAAAATGGAGAAATAGAAGATCAAATCTTCCTTACCCTTGTCAATGGAGTTCTCGGCAATTTGAGAGAGAAGAGAGATTTTGTGTAAAGTCTTCAATTAATTGATCTTTGTTTTACCAAAAATCAATTTATATTTATGTTATAATTTATTAAATTAATAATAAATCTATGACATAAACCATGCAATGGCTTAGAGTGTTTTGTACACTATTAACATGCAATGCCTTATCAATAAAATAATGCATATAATGACAAGTGTCATGTGGGCCCCACACGTTTCCCAATGAAAGTGGGCCCACGTCCACTCACGCGTTCGGGTTCGATATTTCCGAAATACCGAGCTAGCGTCGCGACGTTAATTAAATCGGATTTAAATAAATAATCGCTCCTAGCGAAATTATTATTTACGTCGCTTACGAATTAATTCTAAATTAACTCGTATGCCCGAATTAAAATCTAATTTTAATTTCGCGTCGAAATCGAATTTCGATTATTATATCGAATATAATAATTTTATCGATTAATTCCAAATTAATCGTTCTCTCTCTAAATTAGGCACTTTATCCAAGATAAAGTTTTCTCCGCAATTAATCCAAGATTAATTAAGTCCGAATCAAATATCATAGGTGAATCTTCAGGAAGCGACCCAAGAGATCTCCGGATATTTTGGCAGAGTAAATACGGTCGTCGGATAATCCGAACACGTACGTACCTCGTACTACGTCTTTACCGATTACAGACAAGACAAGGTTGGCTTCTAGCAAAGCACCATGCCTACCCAATTCTCCAGAAATATTCTTATAGGAATATAAGATCTGTATCAGGCGTAGTATACCGTAGTATTGCGTACATCGATCCAGTATCGGATGATCACATGCTAGGCCTGGGGCTGGAGATGTGTCTGCCCCGTACGAAACATATATCGGACATCAAGCAACTAGTCTCTTTAAATCGGACAATCCTGACCTTGTCATATTGTCCCGACGGTTGCAACCTTTTATAGAGTACTAGTTCTGTGCCCTGCATGATCATCACCTCCATATGTCTGAAGCGATACTTCCATCTTGACATCACATCCAGTACACTACGATTCTCGATAAACCCAGAAGAGGTGTACACAGAACGGTTAAGGTCCCCAACCACCAAAACTAAAGTTTACCGATTGTCGCAAGTACTAGCGATGTAAGTCTCAGGTTAAGACCATATACACCTACCCTGATGCGGCCTCCCATAGACACGTAGACATACTACCAATGGGATTCCGCGGGGTCTATCCAGAGCGAAGCTGTTTTCCGTACCATCGGTAAAACACAACCTCCTATCGCACTTGCATAAGTATCCAATACTTGAATATATGAGAACTATGCCGTCGTGCCCTCACAACGTGCACAAGCGCAATACTAGTCTATTCCTCATTATCGATGTCCAGTCTCGATAATACTACGACTAGGGATATTTAATGATTAAACCTTTGGGGACTGATACTGTCTCATATCATTCTCAGTCCAGGTACTAATCATATGGACTTTCGCCATTTATAAGTCAAAGTAATAATATTACAAAACGGCAAAAGGCAATTTCATTATCACATAGTTAATTTTGTACAATAATACAATATCATTTACAAACAGTGACGCTATGGGACATAATGTCTAACAATCTCCCACTTGGCCTATAGCCAGTCACTCAAGCATCTAATACCCGAACTATGTATGTGTCGTTCAAAAACTTGCTGTAGAATAGCTTTCGTCAGCGGATCTGCAATGTTGTCATCTGATGTGACCTTCTCGACTTTTACATCGCCACGATGTATAATCTCCCGAATCAGATGATAACGTCGAAGAACATGCTTGGATCGTTGATGAGACCTTGGTTCCTTAGCCTGTGCTATAGCCCCGTTATTGTCACAATACAATGGAACGGGCTCAGCTGCTAACGGAACTACTCCTAATCCGATTAGGAACTTTCGGATCCAAACTGCCTCCTTTGCTGCTTCAGATGCAGCGATGTACTCCGCTTCTGTTGTTGAATCGGCAACAGTATCTTGCTTGGAAGATTTCCAGCTCACTGCTCCGTTATTCAAGCAAAAAATGTACCCGGATTGCGACTTGTAGTCATCCTTGTCGGTTTGGAAACTTGCATCGGTATACCCAGATACCGCAAGTTCTCCACCTCCATAAATTAAGAAAGCATCCTTAGTTCGTTTAAGATACTTAAGGATATTCTTAACTGCTATCCAGTGACCTTCACCTGGATCGGCCTGATAGCGACTGCACATGCTCAAAGCATATGAGACATCAGTGTTGGATAATATGACCCATAGCGTCACTATTTGCACAGATCATTGTGTTGTTGTAGCAAATTAACTATGTAATAAGGAAATTGCACTCTCATCGTTTGTGATTAGATCACCATAGATATATAATGAAGAGAGAGGTCCCTATGATTAGTTCCTGGACTGAGAATGATATGAGACAGTATCAGTCCCCAAAGGTTTAATCATTAAATATCCCTAGTCGTAGTATTATCGAGACTGGACATCGATAATGCGGAATAGACTAGTATTGCACTTGTGCGCGTTGTGAGGGCACAACGGCATAGTTCTCATATATATAAGTATTGGATACTTGTGCAAGTGCGATAGGAGGTCGTGTTTCACGATGGTACGGGAAACAGCTTCGCTCTGGATAGACCCTTCGGAATCCCATTGGTATTATGACTAGGTGTCTATGGGAGGCCGAAATCAAGGTAGGTGTGTATAGTCTTAACCTGAGACTTACATCGCTAATACTTACGACAATCGGTAAACTTTGGTTTGGTGGTGGGGGATCTTAACTGGTTCTGTATTCGCTTCTTCTGGGTTTATCAGAGAATCGTAGTGTATTGGATGTGATGTCAAGACGGAAGTGTCACTCCAGTCATAATGGAGATGATGTCACGCAGGATACGGTATTAGTGCTCTTAAAGTGATGCACATCCAATCGTGATATTATGGCAGGTCATGAATATCCGATTATAGAGACTAGTTACCAGACATCCGATATGTGTTTCGGACGGGGCAGACACTTATCCAGCCCCAGCCCTAGCACGTGATTATCCGATACTGGGCCGATACGCACAA
>SKCR01052614.1:0-17954 GCA_019454045.1 Zanthoxylum bungeanum
TTATCAAAGAAAAAGCTTGGAATTAGTAAGTTTTTCAAACTTACTATTAGAGAGGAATATGTTCCTTAGGTTCTAGGCTTACATATGTTGTCTTAGATAATTCTTTCTTTATTTCTTTGTGTTTTGTTGATGGAAGTTTGAATGAAGTGTTGAGCATGTATGGTGACGAAAGAAAGAATGTAACTAGGTAGTTATATGTATTCTTTTAAGGTTTATGAACCATGTTGCTAATCTAGAGTTATTGACCCACTCTTAAATGACCTAGATTTGATCTTGAGTTGTTTCATTGTGTTGAGACTTGGATTGGATGGAAGAATGATGATTGAGTAATTGATTTAATGTATTTGGTCTAATTTGTCCAATTTGAGGAAATTGAAAAATTAGGGTTTTTAACTAATTCCAAATTTGGGGGTTTTCATATATGTTGAGCATTTGGTGTGTGTATATGATGCATGCAAAGTTTCATGTTGATTGGATTTCATTTAGATGAGTTTTGAGACATGAAATGACAAAATGCACAAGTGTGCTCCTTAGTGAGGCTCTCGGCCTTGACTTGCAAAATTGGGGATTTTGTTGCTTTTGGTGTTTTGATGTTTTGAACATCATAAGTTCATCTTAGAAATGATTTAGAATTATTCAAATTGATTGGATCAATTCGGACTAAAACGGACAAAATACAAAGCAAGAGTATTTCGGTAAATTCACCTAAAAATGTTTTATTGAATTTATTTTCATAATTTGATTATTGGAATATTAAATAAATATGTTTATTTAATTAATCCGAGAAAAATTTTTGAAATCTGAAAATCGGATTTTCACCGCTTCCGCTGCGTTACCGGATTCACCCCCTAAATAACCCCTTCACCCCGTACGAAGCACATGTCGGATGTCTGGTAACTAGTCTCTATACAGATAACTATGACCTAGTCATATTATCCCGATGACTGCAGTAGTTAAGAGTACTAGTACTGTATCCTACGTGACCATAATCTCCATATGACTGAAGTGACACTTCCATCTTGACATCACACCACCACACTACGATTCTCGATATACCCAGAAGAGGCGTACACAGAAACCGGTTAAAGCCCTTGACGACCAAAACCAAAGTATATTGACTGTCACAAGTATTAGCGGTGCAAGTCTCAGGTTAAGACCAAATACACCTACCCTGATTTCGGACTTCCATAGACACATAGTCATACTACCAATGGAATTCCGAGGGGGTCTATCCAGAGCGAAGTTGTTTCCCGTACCATCGGTAAAACACAACCTCCTATTACACTTGCATGAGTATCCTATACCCAAATATATGAGAACTATGTCGTTGTGCCCTCACAACGCGCACAAGTGTAATACTAGTCTTTTACGTATTTATCAATGTCCAATCTCGACAATACTCTTACCAGGGATATTTAATGATTTTGGGATAATATGACCCATAGCGTCACTATTTGTACAGATCATGGTGTTGTTGTACAAATTAACTATGTGACAAGGAGATTGCATCTCTTATCATTTGTGATTAGATCACCTTAGATGTATAAATGATGAGAGGTCCCTATGATTTGTTCCTGGACGGAGAATGATATGAGACAGTATCAGTCCACGTAGGATAAATCATTAATATCCCTAGTCAGAGTATTATCGAGATTGGACATCGATAAATACGTAAAATACTAGTATTGCACTTGTGCGCGTTGTGAGGGCCTAACGACATAGTTCTCATATATTTGGGTATAGGATACTCATGCAAGTGTAGTAGGAGGTTGTGTTTCACCGATGGTATGGGAAACAGCTTCGCTCTGGATAGACCCATCGAAATTCCATCGGTAGTATGGCTATGTGTCTATGGGAGTCCGACATCGGGGTAGGTGTATTTGGTCTTAACCTGAGACTTGCACCGCTAATACTTACGACAATCAATATACTTTAGTTAAAGTCATCCAGGGCTGTAACAGGTTCTGTGTACGCCGATACTGAGTTTATTGAGAATCGTAGAGTTGGGTGTGATGTCAAGACGGAAGTATCACTCCAGTCATAGTGGAGATGATGTCACGATGGATACGGTATTAGTGCTCTTAAGTGCTGTGCGGCCAATCGCGATATTATGACTAGGTCATGTATATCCGATTATAGAGACTAGTTACCAGACATCCGACAAGTGCTTCGTACGGGGCAGACACAACTCCAGCCCCAGGCCTAGCACGTGACCGTCCGATACTGGATCGATGTACAAGATATGATGTATACTACGCCTGATACAGATCATATATTCCTGTAAGGATATTACCAGAGAATTGGGTATTCCTGTAACGAAATTGGATTTCGACGCGGAATTGAAATTGGATTTTGATTCGGGCGAACGAATTAATTTAGAATTAATTCGTTAGCGACGTGAATAGTGGATTCGCTAGGCGTAATCATTTAATTACGACGCAACGGAAAATTCGCTAATTAGGAATTAGCGAACCCAAGCCCGAGTGTGATTACGAGCGTATTCGTATTTCGAATTCGAGTGCGGCAACGCAAGTCACATCAAGTGTCAAATCATTCGTCACATCAAGCGTCAAATCAAACGTCACTTTGAGTGATGTGATTGATTGATTGAAAGATTTCATGTCACTTTAATAAAGTGAAATGAATAGTTGATGTGTGTTGTTGGAATAGTGTTGGTGGTTGGAAAGTTTAAAGCTTTGACTTTTGAAAGCCAAATATTGTGTAAATACCTTTAATATATTTTGGAAAATATATAAGGTAATTATTATTACACTTTCCAAACACTTAACACATTTCTTCCTCTCTCCACTCTCTCTCACATTCACGCCCAAATGGGCAAAATAAGCTCACTGGTTTGTTCATCAAAACCGTGAGATGGGAAGCCTTTTGCCTTGATTTTGTGGCAAAATCAAGAAGAGCTAGCACTCCGAGAGACATGCGAAGGTGATAGGGAAACTCACCCACAAGCCAGGAATCATTTGACGCAAGTTTGAGGCTCAAATTCATGAAGCAAAACTGAAAACAGTGGGCAGAAAATCTGCACTGCAGTGGCAGAATTTGGATGGCTAAAATCAAGTTTTGTTCTTCATCAAATCGTCTCAACCGATCAATGTAAGTATTCCACAACTTCTTTGATATGTATTTCACACTTCTTTATGCTTGTTTGATGATCTTGGGACCTAGAATAAAACCAACAATGGTATCAGAGCCTAGGTTCAAGCATGAAATTTTAGGGCTTAAAATTTGGGTAAATTGATTTGAGCATGATTTGGTTAAATTGTTTGTTTGAGCATGCTTAATATATGTTTAATTGAAGATTGATTAGATCAATTTCATGAAATTAAGTTTGGAACAAATTTCCCCAATTTTTTTGGAGCTTGGCCGAATGTAGTAAGCATATTGGAATTCTTGGAATTTTTGTTTTTTGATTCATTAGATGGATTAGAATCATGAAGGATGATGTTAATTTAAGGTTAATTGGATTGAATTTTGAATTGAACATAAATCCCTAATTTGCTTAGCTTGGCCGAATTCCATAATGCTCTAATGTCTTGGTAATTTTTGATTTTTGATAATTGGATGTATTGGAAATCATTTGGGAAGTTAATTAGATGTCGATTGTGGGATTAATTGGATTGAATTCAATTCGGACAAAATTATCTCCCTTGGCCGAGACTTTAAGCATGATGAATGGGTTTGATTTTTCATTAATGTGTTGGACATGTGATGATGATGATGAACATGATTAATTGGACTAATTTGATGTTTTGGAAATATTGATTTAGGTGATTAATTATAAAATACACTTTAGGTAATTAAATTGGAAATTTGGAATTTAGTAATTTAATTATTTAGGCCTTAAAATTGAATTTGGGCTTTTAAAGTTGGTATTGGGCTTAATGGGCTTTGTTGTACAAAGTTGGGTTTAGGCAATTTGGATTGGATCCAATTGGGCCCAAATCCGCTTCCATAAAGCCCAAATGCGACTTAATGAACCTTTAAAGTTTAATTGGGCCTAATGGGCCTAAATTGATTTATGGGCTTATGGGGTAATTCCCGGATTGGATTTTGGTTATTCGGTTTGATCCGAGTTGACCAAAAGTCCACGCCTTAAGAAATCAATTAAAAGCCCATTGGACTTGAATTAAATTGACGTTGGACGTTAATCGGTCTTTGAGACGCGTTACAATTAAATTTGGAATTTAAGTCGTAAAAGGTTTATTAATAAAGTGTAATATTTAATTTGGAATTAAATAGAGAGTTAGTATTAAATACATATTAAATTGGATTTAATGTTGTAGTTTAATTTAATTCAAGAATTCGTACTTTGAGTACTTGTTCGCAAAACGAGTTTGACTCGCGCAAAATCAAATCGTTGTTTGAACATTGGATGATCACTAATTATCAGATTAATTAATTTGATTAGATTGATTGATAACATGCTTGTGTGAATACATGGTTGTGATGAATGAATAATGTATATCGGATGGATATTAGTTGGGTGGGGGCAATTTTGGAAATTGTTGTAATAAATTTGATTTATTAAATTGGACCTGTGCGTCCAGCCTTATCACCACTATTCTCTTTGTATTCTCTTCTCACCTATTCCCCTCAATGTAAATGAGGTTTCTTTATAAGTGTAGTGTAACAGGTAGAAGTAATACAAGTGCTAGCTTGAGAGAGAAAGGGAGAGATTTGATCTAGGATCAATGTGTTAAGTATCCATCCGCATATCATTATTATTTATTTTCGTACACGCTTTATTATGTGTTTAGAATGCATGTTTAAGGATGTATGATGATGAGACCTTAACAAAGCTAATAAATTGGTAGCCAATTTGCACGCGAAAAACCCTCGCTCAATATTAAGCGTCTTTCCTTCCATTGAGTGATTCTCACTCAAGATCCGAGACGGCATTGGTTTGTTGGCCAAAGTCAAGGCCTTTGTCCGTCGAAGATGTGTTTGAATCACGAGAGTTTTGTTCCATATCGGTGTCTTGTCCAAGTTGTGGTTTGTTGGCCAAAGTCAAGACCACTTCTTGTCACTCGACATTGATTACGAAGCTTTCCATGGTCAATGGGTCGCGCTTGACTAGAATCATTAAGTTTGTTGTGCCAAAGCCAAGGCTTAATGGTTTAGAGGAAAAAGGTTAGGTAATACATTGGATGTATTGGCATATATATAAGATATACGTTTAGGATTTGGATATCCGCCTACTAGATCTAGGAATTGGATTGGATCCAATTGATCTTAGAGATCTACCTAGTTAATTATCATACAATTTGTTGGCCAAAGTCAAGATTGTGTGATATTTAACAGGATCCTAGCCCACTAGGAAACACGGTTTCCGGAGTACTCGACAGAGGGTTAGAGGCTCGCTGAAAAATAGTGGGAGGCAAAAAATTGATTTGCAATATTCGTTCAATTACTCGCCATACGCGCTCAAAGAAATATCACTCGTCAAATAAATTAAAAGTATTAGTTGGACTAATATTTAAAGTTGTTTTTAATTTAAGCAGTTAGACTGTATTATATTTGATTATATAATTGGATTATAGTAATCAATATATTTGAATTAATTAATTTCAATTTACAGTTTATTATAATTGGATTATAGTAATCAATGTAATTGAGGTTAATTAATTTAAATTATATTGATTGTATAGTTGGACTATAATAATCATTATAATAAATAGTACCTGAAATAATTGATTAAATAGTTGGACTATTGAAATCAAGAAACATTGAAAGATTGGACATTTAAATATAATCTTGGATTAAAATATTTAAATGATTTAATTTTCAAAATAGGGAATAATTTCAGGATGGTCCTGGAAATAAATAATAAGTATGCTTAAGCCCGAGAATTAAGCAATAGTAGAGCATGATCTTTGGAAGTTTCATGTAATGATAACTTAAAGTGCTTAATCCGATATATTTGTCATAAATCTATGTTTAGATTTAAGAAGTGTTAAAATTGCAATTAATAACTCTTGGAGAGTTAATGACGAATCTCAAGGAGATAAAGTCGAACTTTGCAATTAGGTAAGTAGCGCAAGGTGCACTTTACTTCGATATTTTAGAAACCCAAGGCTTGGCCAAGGCTTCTGAAATGTTGAAAAAGGTAAAGGCAAAATCATTATTATCTTCTGGGAAGATAAAGGACATATCCTAAAGTGACTGCCGTCTGGTAATGGCAGACACGAAGGAATTAAAGAAAAGGCAGGCTCTGACTTTAAGAATGTTTGTCAAAATTATGTTCACTACTAGTATTGAAATTGGATTTTAAATACTTAGTGTGGTACATAAAATATATGTATTGATGTTCAGAATCTGCTGTGAGTAGGATACTGACTTCAAGCTCAGATTCATCTGCGAATCGGAAACGGGACGAAAGTCGCTGTTTCGACCGTAGATACCTAAGTTTAGGAACTACCCTTCGGGTGTGTACCGATATTAGGAAACTGTTATAATGTAACTAGTTTGACTAGGAACATTATCTCTATATCAGTGTTTAATCTGTTGCGGATAAACCTTTATATTCTAGAACACTAAAGTGTTTCATTATATAAAGATGATATTGAGATGTACACATTAGATGTGAATAACAGAATTTATATTTTGAATATAAATAAATCTCAAACATATAAAATGACAAATAATTAGCTCAAACTGATTTAATCAGTAGTAACTTATTGTGGCATAGATGTCTGGGACACAGTTAAACAAGACTCGTATATCCGCACTTTTGAAGAGTGGGTACTAGGACTGATTTGACTATTCAAATAAAGTCTACGAATCTGGTTTATTAGGTAAAGTACCTAAAACGCTATTTACTTGGTAAAAGTGTAAATGCCACCGATCTGTTAACCATAGTTCATAGTGTAACAAGTGGGCCCATGTCTGGCTATGCTAGATGTGGATATGAATAGATCGGCTATAGTATTATACCGTCACGGTAAGACCGTAATGAAAATGCTTAAGCAATAAGTTTCACTTATACTTGAAAGAGTATAGTATTCTTTCAATGAGGACTCCTCCCGAGACACGTCAGTTTGACGATGTATCCGTACAGAGAAAAAGGATTTTGTTGGACATGATAAGGTTTATCAAGAGTCGCTCTGAGCTACCATTTTCTTTCAACGAATATGCATTAACAGTGCAAAACTTATTTAGAATAAGGTTCCATAAAAATCTGTTTGACAGATTTCATATTGGATATGAACGGGAAATAAACAGGGTTTCACACTCCTGAAAATTTGGGAATGCAAGGCATACGTTTGGATGATACCAAACCAGAACCCAAATTGGATAAGTGCCAATTATAGGTTATCCTAGGGGAAACCATAAATATAGTACTTATATATCTTAGAAGAGAACAATGTGATTGTTGCTCATCATGCGATATTCCTAAGAGGAATACTGACATGCAGTGGTAAGTGGGAGGACAGTAAAACTCGATGAAAATCGGAGTAATACTGTTCAAGGCATGAAGTCCTTTATGGAACACAAATAGTTCATCAAGGATGAAACTGTACCATTAATCTTCGAATACACGAGAACCGCGTAGATCGGAGAGAATCAGAAAACAACCTGGGGTATGGGTTTCTGATCTTACCTCATAAAGATGTCTATCTTATTGAGGAATACCATCCGACTACGTATGAGGAAGTGATACAAGGTATCGACTCCCTTTTATGGCAAAGTGCCATGAGTCTGAAATGGATTCCATGTATACCAACTATGTTTGGATACTAGTTGATGTACCGCAAGGCATTGTGCCTATTGGTACTGTACAAGTCTTCAAGGAAGACATACATGGATGGCAACATACCAACGTACAAAGCTGGGCTTATGACGGAAAGGTATCGTTATCAACATTGTGTTGACTACGGTTCAACCTTTAACCTGTTGCCACTGTAAATCCATTAGGATGATGCTTGCTTTTTACTGCATTCATTCATGAAATGTGTCAGTTAAAGGTCAAAATCGCTTTCCTGAAAAGGAAACCTTTTGGAGGATGTTTACAACATCCTGACGATTTTGTCGTGCCTAAACCAGCAAACAAGGTTTGCAGGTTATTCAATCCATGTTTGGATTGAAGCAAGCATTAGGTTCTTGGAACTAATGTTTTGATGTAATCATAATGGTGTATGATTTAATTCAAAACGAAAATAATTCTTGTGTATATATGAGGGTTATTGGGAGCGCACTGACAATGAATGTCCTGTATAAAATAATGATAATATATGTCATTTGTTGGAAATGATATTCCTATAAAACAATCGGCAAAAGCTTGGCTTTCGAGATAATTCTCCGTAGAATTCTTAGGAGTAACAACCTTTATTCAAGGAATAAAGATCTACTGGGATAGATTAAGTTGTTAAAACTCAGCGAGAACTCGTACATTGAAAAATGTATGTGACCTGGTGTCTCATACGCTTTGAGCATATGGATTCACAAACAGGCCAATCCGCGTGATAGTCACTGGATTGAAGTTAAGAACATCCGTTAGTATATTAGAGAACTAATGATACTGTCTTAATCTGTGGAGATGGAGAACTTGAAGTGACTAGGATCACTGCTGCAAGTTTCCGAGCCGATAAAAACAACGGTACTATAAAGTTTAAATAATGGAGCAGTGAGCTGGAAATCTTTCAAGCAAGATACTGTTACCGAATAAACAACAAATGCGGATTATTGCTGCAGCTGAGGCAGCAATAGAAGCCATTTGGGTCGATAATAAATCTAATTAGATTAGATATAGTTCTGTTAGCAGCTGAGCTAGGCGTCAGCACAGGCTAAAGAATTAATGGTCTCATCAACGATCCAGATATATACTTCGATATTCATCTGATTCGTTCGGATCATACATCGTGGCGATGTGATGATCAAATAAATTACATCAGACGATAATCATGCAAATCCACTGACGAAAGCTTTTCTCAGCAGTTTGAGCCAACCGTACATAGTTCGGGTGTAAGAGACTCGAGTGACTGGCTATAGGCCAAGTGGGAGATTGTTGGATAATTATGACCCATAGCGTCACTATTTGTACAGATCATGGTGTTGTTGTACAAATTAACTATGTGACAAGGAGATTGCACTCTTATCATTTGTGATTAGATCACCTTAGATGTATAAATGATGAGAGGTCCCTATGATTTGTTCCTGGATGGAGAATGATATGAGACAGTATCAGTCCACGTAGGATAAATCATTAAATATCCCTAGTCAGAGTATTATCGAGATTGGACATCGACAAATACGTAAAAGACTAGTATTGCACTTGTGCGCGTTGTGAGGGCATAACGGCATAGTTCTCATATATTTGGGTATAGGATACTCATGCAAGTGTAGTAGGAGGTTCTGTTTCACCGATGGTACGGGAAACAGCTTCGCTCCGGATAGACCCATCGGAATCCCATTGGTAGTATGACTATGTGTCTATGGGAGTCCGACATCAGGGTAGGTGTATTTGGTCTTAACCTGAGACTTGCACCGCTAATACTTACGACAATCAATATACTTTAGTTAAGGTCATCCAGGGCTGTAACAGGTTCTGTGTACGCCGATACTGAGTATATTGAGAATCGTAGAGTATTGGGTGTGATGTCAAGACAGAAGTATATCTCCAGTCATAGTGGAGATGATGTCACGATGGATACGGTATTAGTGCTCTTAAGTGCTGTGCGGCCAATCGTGATATTATGACTAGGTCATGTATATCCGATTATAGAGACTAGTTACCAGACATCCGACAAGTGCTTCATACGGGGCAGACACAACTCCAGCCCCAGGCCTAGCACGTGACCGTCCGATACTGGATCGATGTAAAAGATACGATGTATACTACGCTTGATACAGATCATATATTCCTGTAAGGATATTTCCGGAGAATTGGGTAGGCATGGCGCTTTGCTAGAGGCCAACCCTGTCTTGTAAATCGGTATAAACATAGTACGAGGTACTTACGTGTTCGGATAGTCCGATGACCGTATTTACTGCCAACATATCCGGGGATCTCATGGGTCGCTTCCCAATGATTCACCGATGACGTATGACTCGCACATTTATTAATCTGGGATTAATTTGATGAGAGAGAAAATTAATCTGGGATTAATAACGGAGATATTTTATCTAGGATAAAATATCGTCTAAAGAGAGAAAACGATTAATTTGGAATTAATCGGTAAAGTTAATATATTCGATATATTAAACGAAATTGGATTTCGACGCGGAATTGAAATTGGATTTTGATTCGGGCGAACGAATTAATTTAGAATTAATTCGTTAGCGACGTGAATAGTGGATTCGCTAGGCGTAATCTTTTAATTACGACGCAACGGAAAATTCGCTAATTAGGAATTAGCGAACCCAAGCCCGAGTGTGATTGCGAGAGTATTCGTATTTCGAATTCGAGTGCGGCAACGCAAGTCACATCAAGCGTCAAATCATTCGTCACATCAAGTGTCAAATCAAACGTCACTTTGAGTGATGTGATTGATTGATTGAAAGATTACATGTCACTTTAATAAAGTGAAATGAATAGTTGATGTGTGTTGTTGGAATAGTGTTGGTGGTTGGAAAGTTTAAAGCTTTGACTTTTTGAAAGCCAAATATTGTGTAAATACCTTTAATATATTTTGGAAAATATATAAGGTAATTATTATTACACTTTCCAAACACTTAACACATTTCTTCCTCTCTCCACTCTCTCTCACATTCATGCCCAAATGGGCAAAATAAGCTCACTGGTTTGTTCATCAAAACCGTGAGATGGGAAGCCTTGTGCCTTGATTTTGTGGCAAAATCAAGAAGAGCTAGCACTCCGAGAGACATGCGAAGGTGATAGGGAAACTCACCCACGAGCCGGGAATCGTTTGACGCAAGTTTGAGGCTCAAATTCATGAAGCAAAACTGAAAACAGTGGGCAGAAAATCTGCACTGCAGTGGCAGAATTTGGATGGCTAAAATCAAGTTTTGTTCTTCATCAAATCGTCTCAACCGATCAATGTAAGTATTCCGCAACTTCTTTGATATGTATTTCACACTTCTTTATGCTTGTTTGATGATCTTGGGACCTAGAATAAAACCAATAGATTTATCCTTCGTGGACTGATACTGTCTCATATCATTCTCAATCCAGGAACAAATCATAAGGATCTTCTATCATTTATACATCTTGGTGATCTAATCACAAATGATAAGAGAGCAATCTCCTTTGTCACATAGTTAATTTGTACAGCAACACCATGATCTGTACAAATAGTGATGCTATGGGTCATAATTGTCCAACAATTGGTTAATTTTCGGTGCTTTGTTGGCTGGGTGTTTGGTTTGCTTGTTGGTTGTTTGGTGGTTGATTTTTGTTTCGGTGGTGGCTTTGTGTGTGGGCTGGTTGTTGTTGTTTTTTTGTGTGTTTCGGTAATTGGTCTTGGTGTGGGCTGGTTGTTTCTTTTGATGTGTCTAGGTTTTTTGTTTTTCCGTGTAAGTCATTTAGAAGAAGAAGAAGAAGAAATGCCTCAAGGTTTTTTTATTGGTTGTTTTTCACGTCCAAGGTAGCTTCTTTTGATGATTGTCGTCTAGCCCCCCTTTGTTTCGGTAATGGCCTCTTTTTATAATGCCAATGGATCTCCAAATTATGGAAATAAATCATGATGATTTGGGGAAATTTTATTTTGGAAAGAATTTTATGAATTTGATGAGGATGAGATTTCATATCTTGTTAAATTGGAAAGTGTTGATGAGGGAATTTTGACATGTGATTTACATGGGATTTCAAATCTTTGCTAAATTAGAAAATGATGAAGGCATTTTGCACATGTGAATTGCATGGGATTTTTTTTATTTGGGAAGGCTTGGCGTGTGTGGCATGGGTTCATGGGCCTTTGGCGTGTGCTGCAGAGGCTTTGGGCTGAGGCTAAGGTTTAAAACAGAAATTGAATGAGCGAATCCGAGGCTGGCTAGTGAGTTCGAATCCAATGAGGTGCTAATTTTGGAGGTTTTCTTTCCTTCCGGCATTCGTTTCCCGCAACTTCCTTAACTTTTCAGGTAGTACCTTCATACGAGGCTCGTCATCGAGCTTATGTAAAAATACATTGTCTACAGTCGCCCCCACTTTGATGGGGCTTGTGCAGTGTGTGACAGTGACAACCCTATCAAAGTCATGAATGCATTTTTGCTTACCTGGTTCTTCGGCCTTTGCCAGACTTACTTGTTGTTTTGCTGCTGGTGTGAGTGTTAGTGTCCTAGACATGCTGAAGGATCCTAAACAAGATTTATGTGTGAATAAAATCAAATAAAGTTGCGGAAAAACTTACAATGATCAGATGAAGTTCAATACGTTTTCTTTGTTGTATGAAAGCTCCAAGCTTTGTTGAGTATTTCCAACACTTGGGTGAGTTTCCCTATCACCTTCTTTTAACTCTTGAAGTGCTAGCTTGCTTGAAATTTTGCAACAAAAATTTCCAAGGAGAAGAGAAGGCTCACGGTTTTCATGAGAAAGAGAGAAAATGAATATTGTTGTTTCCAAAACAATTAGTTTCTAAAACTTGGTTGACTTGGTTGGTGTCTTGGTTTAATACATCCAATTTATTAATACCAACAACTTCCATCAAGTGTCAAACAATTGATGTAAGTCTTGGGTCCCACCACTTTAAATTCCAAATTAAAGTTGGCTTGTCCAACACACAACTTAGCTTTGGGCCCGGGTTTTTTTAATCCGATTAAACAAATTTCCTGTCGCGACGTAATTAAATCCAATTTAATTAAATAATACTGCCTAGCAAAATTATTACGAAAGTCGCTTACAAATTAATTCCAAATTAATTTGTTCGCTTGAATTAAAATCCAATTTTAATTATGTATTGAAATCCAATTTCAATTAATATATCTGATATATTATTTTAGCCCAATTAAATAAATTAAATAGAAAATTCCAATTTAACTATTAAATTTATTTTACCGATTAATTCCAAATTAATCGCGTTCTCTCTTCTAGACGAATTTAATCCAGATAAATTCTTGCCGTAATTAATCCGATAATAATTTTCTCTATCATAATTAATCCCAGATTAATTCTATTCGAGTAAAATGTCATCGGTGAATTTTTGGAATCGACCTAAGAGATCCCTGGATATTTTGGCAGTAAATACGGTCATCGGACTATCCGAACACGTGCGTACCCAGTACCACGTTCTTACCGATTTACAAGACATGGTTGGCTTCTAGCAAAGCATCGTGCCTACCAAATTCTCTAGAAATATTCAATGAGGAATATATAATCTTTATCAGGCGTAGTATACAATGTATTGCGTAATGCGATCCAGTATCGGATGTCACATGATAGGCCTAGGGCTGGAATTTTGTCTGCCCCGTATGAAGCATATATCGGATCACTAGCAACTAGTCTCTGTAATCGGATAATCATGACCTAGTCATACTATCCCGATAGCTGCAACATTTAAGAGTACTAGTTCTGTATCCCTACGTGATCATCATCTCCATATGACTGAAGTGATACTTCCATCTTGACATCACACCCAATACACTACGATTCTCTGTATTCCCAGAAGAGGCGTACACAGAACCTGTTAAAGCTCCGGACGACCAAAATCAAAGTATACTGATTGTTGCAAGTATTAGCGATGCAAGTCTCAGGTTAAGACCATATACTCTAACCCTGATTTGGATTCTCATAGACATATAGTCATACTACCAATTGGACTCTGAGGGGTCTATCTAGAGCGAAGCTGTTCCCGGTCAAACGGAACCTCCTATCACACTTGCATAAGTATCCAATACTTAAATATATGAGAACTATACCGTTAAGCTTCCATAACGCGCACAAGTGTAATACTAGCCTATTCCGCATTATCGATGTCCAGTCTCGATAATACTACGACTAGGGTTATTTAATTATTAAACCTTTCGTGGATTAATAATGTCTCATATCTTATTAATCCAGTACTAATCATATGGACTTTTATCATTTATATATCCAAGTAATCTAATTACAAAATGATAAAAGAGCAATTTCCTTTGTCACATAGTTAATTTGTACAAGAACACTATGATCTTTACAAATAGTGATGCTATTGGTTATAATTGTCTAACAATCTCCCACTTGGCCTATAGCCAATCACTCAAGTGTCCAACACCTGAACTATGTACGTGTCACTCATGCTTATGTTGAGATATAGCTTTCATCAACGGATCTGCAAGGTTATCATCTGAAACAATTTTTTGATCTTCACATCGCCACAATGTGTGATCTCTCGAATCAGATGAAACCGCCGAAGTACATACTTAGATCATTGATGAGACCGTAATTCCTTAGCCTGTGCTGTAGCCCAGCTCAGCTGCTAACAGAACTACTCCTAATCCAATTAGGAATTTTATAGATCCAAAATGCTTCTTTTGCTACCTCAGCCGCATTAATGTTTTCCGCTTTTGTTGTTGAATCGGTAATAGTATCTTGTTTGGAAGATTTCCAGCTCACTATTCCGTTGTTGAAACAAAATATGTACCCTTATTGTGACTTATAGTCATCTTTATCGGTTTGGAAACTTGCAACGGTGATCTCAGTCACCTCAAGTTCTCCATCTCCATAAACTAAGAAAGCATCCTTAGTTCATCTAAGATACTAAAGGATGTTCTTAACATCAATCCAGTGACCATCACCTGGATCGGCCTGATAGTGAATGCAGATGCTCAAAGTATATGAGACACTAGGTCGCGTACATATCATGGAATACATGATCGATTCGACTACAGAAGCGAACGAGATCAGACTCATGTTATCTCTCTCATCTTGAGTTTTAGGACACATGTCATTAGATAGAGAGACGCCATGTGACACTGGAAACAGCCCCTCTTAGACTGATCCATGTTGAATATCTTCAACACTGTCAATGTACGAGTTCTCAGAGAGTGCCAACAACTTTTAGATCTATCCCAGTAGATCCTTATTCATAGAATAAAGGTTGCCTCTCCCAAGAATTTCATGGAGAATTTTAATGAAAGCCAAGCTTTCACCGATTTTAGTATGGGAATGTCATTGCTAAGAAGCAATACATCGTCAACGTATATGACAATCAATGTCAGTGCGCTCCCACTAACCTTCTTATATACACAAGAATCATCATCGTTTTGAATGAAACCATATACCATTATGATCTCAACAAAAAAATATCGGTTCCAAGAACGTAAAGCTTGCTTCAATCCATAAATGGATCGATTTAACTTGCAAAACTTGTTTGCATGTTTGGCATGACAAAACTGTCATGGTGTTGTATATAAACATCCTCCAAAAAGTTTCCGTTAAGGAAAGCGGTTTTGACGTCCATCTGCCATATTTCATAATCGAAATATGCAGCTTTAGCAAGCATTATCCAAATGGATTTAATCATGGCAACGAGTAAAAGGTTTTGTCGTAATCGACACCATGTTGATGATGATACCCTTTTGCTACAAGCCTAGCTTTGTACGTTTGTGTGTTTCCATCCATGTTTGTCTTCACCATGAAGACCCATTTGCTACCAATAGGCACAATGTCTTCTGGTTTATCAACCAATGTCCAAACTTGGTTGTATACATGGAATCCATTTCAGACTTCATGGCCTCTTGCCATAAAGCGGAGTCGATACCTTGTATCACTTCCTCATACGTAGCCGGTTCATCTTCTCAATAAGATTACATCTACATGAGGTGATATCAAAAACCCATACCTCTTAAGTTATTTTTCTGACTCTCTCCGACCTACGCGGTTCTTGTGTATTAGAAGATTGTGGAACAGTCTCATCCCTGATAAACTGTTCGTGTTCCGTGAGGGGATCGGTGCCAGAAACAATATCACTCTGATTTTCATCGAGTTTTACATTCCTCCCACTTACCACTGTATTTAGGAATTCCTCTAAGGAAAACCGCATGGAGAACAACAAATATTTTGTTCTCTTATAGGTTGTGGAAATAACATCTTTTGGTTTCCCTAGGACAACCAATTACAAATAGGCACTTATCCGATTTGGGTTCTAGTTTGGCACCATCCAAACGTTTAACGTATGCCCAGCATCCCCAAATCTTTAGGAATGAGAAACCCAGTTTCTTTCCTGTCCATATATCATATGGAGTATGTCCAACAGACTTTGACAGAACCTTATTCAAAATAAGTATTATACTGTTCAATGCGTATCCCGTTAAGGAAATTGGTAACTCAGTGTGACTCATCATAAACCTTACCATGTCCAACAAAGTTCGTTTTTCTCCGTTCGGACACACCTTTCATTGAGGTGTTCCGAGAGGAGTCCACTGTGAAAGAATACCATACTCTTTCAAGTAATCAAGAAACTTATTGTTTAATTATTCTCCATCATGGTCCGACCGTAATGTTTTAATATTTTTGCCGATCTATTTTTCTACTTCGTGTCGAAACTCTTTGAATTTGTCAAAAGTTTCCGTCTTGTGTTTCATAAGATACACATAACCATAACATGATGCAACATCCGTAAAGGTTACGAAGTATTCATAACCACCTCCAGCCTAGCTAGACATGGGCTCGTATACATCACTATGATCGAGGGCTAACAGCTCGGTGGCACGTACACCTTTACCGCTAAAAGGTGTTTTAGGCACTTTGCCTAATAAACAAGATTCCTAGACATCATATGAATTAGAAAATTCGTCCAAGTATCCACTCTTCGAAAGTGTGGATATACGAGTCTTGTCAATGTGTCCCAGACGACAATGCCACAGATAAGTTTCATCTGTTTTACTCAATTTGAGCCTTTTATTTGTCATGTTATATGTTTGAGATTCATTTATATTCAAAATATAAAGACTATTATTAACATCTGCTGTACATATCAAAATGTCATCTTTATATACAAAACACCCAGTGTTTCTGAATACAAAGGTATACCCGCATCGGGTTAAACAAGATACAGAGATGATGTTCCTAGTCAAACTAGGTATAAAACAACAGCCACATAATATAATGACATGCCCCAAAGGAAGATACAAAACATAGGTTCCAACGGCCAAAACAGAGACTCTCGTCCTATTTCCGACTCGTAGGTCGATCTCATCTGAAGTCAGTATCCTGCTAATCAGCAGATCTTGCATACCAGTACATATGTGAGTACAACATCCAGAATCAAAAATCCAATTTTTTTTAAAACCAGTAGTGGACATGTTTATAACAAACATACCCGAAGCCGGAGCCTTGCCCGTCTTCACTTCCTTCAACTCCACCTTGTACTCACGGCAGTCACGCTTCCAGTGACCCCGTTTTCCATAATGTAGGCAAATGTCTTGGGATATGTCCTTAGTCTTCCCAGAAAACTATGATGATTTAGCCTTGCCCTTCTTCTTCATTTTCTTCACAACCCAGAAGCCTTCGGCCAAGCCTTGGCCATCTGGGATGTCGAAGTAAGGTGTGCCTCGCGCTTCTTGTCCTTTAGAAGCTATGGCTCTGCTTCTTTCAGCATCTCCATTAACTCTCCAAGAGTCTTTTCTTGGTTCATCATATTGTAGTTCATGACGAACCTGCCCCAGCACTCAGGCAAGACTATAAGATCAAATCTATGGAAGTCTCAGCCTCGAAGGTTATGCCCAGCTGACCTAGCTGTTCGATGTCAACAATCATCTGTGACACATAGTGCTCGACAGATGTACCCTCTAACATACGCGAGCGAAAGAGTTTCTTTCGCAAATCATGCTTCTTCTGAGATCTAAGATTAGACCTGTGAAGATCCTTAAATTTCAACATCATACTATAAGGATCAGATCATTTGTTCTGACGAAGAAATTGAGGAGTTATTGCGCCAAGAATTACGGATTGAGCGCTAAATTATCATCACGATGAGTCTTCCAAAATTCATGCTCGACTGTTTACTCAACTCTGGGCTCAGGCCCGAGAGGTTTCTCTATGACATAGAGTAACTTCTCGGCTC
>SKCR01052615.1:0-17966 GCA_019454045.1 Zanthoxylum bungeanum
ATATAAAGGTATACCCGCAATGGGTTAAACCATGATATAGAGATATTGTTTCTAGTCAAACTAGGTACATTTTAACAGTTTCCTAATTTAAGTACACACCCAAAATGTAGTTCCTAAACTTAGGTTTCTACGGTTAAAACAGCGACTTTCGTCCCATTTCCGATTCGCAGATCGATCTCAACTGAAGCCAGTCTCCTGCTAATCTGCAGATTCTGAATATCAGTACATATTTTTATGTACCACTTCTAGTATCAAAAATCCAATTTTAAAACTAATAGTGAACATGTTTATGACTAACATACTTGAAGCCGAAGCCTTGCCCCGCCTTCACTGCCTTCACGTCTGCCTTGTCCATACGGCAGTCACGCCTCAGTGACCCCGTTTGCTACAGTTTAGGCAAACATCTTGGGATATGTCCTTTGTCTTCCCAGAAGACTGTGATGATTTTGCCTTTGCCCCTTTTAGAAGCTCTGGCTCTGCCTCCTTAAGTATAGCCGTCAACTCTCCAAGAGTTTACTCTTGGTTCATAATGAACCTGCTCCAGCTTTCGGGTAGAGACTATAAGATCAAATCTTTGGTAGTCTCGGCCACGTAGGTAATGCCCAGCTAACCTAGCTGATCGATGTCAGCAATCATCTGCGACACCTAGTGCTCGACAGATGTACCCTCTAACATACGTGAGCTAAAGAGCTTCCTTTGCAATTTGTACTTCTAAGACTTAAGAATAAATCTATGAAGATATTTAATTTCATTATCATGGTACAAGGATCTAATCCTTAATTCTGACGACGGAATTAAAGTATCATTGCATCAAGCATAAAGGATTGAGCACTTGAGTTATCATCACCATGAGTCATCCAAAACTCATGCTCCACTATTTGCTCAACTCCGGGCTCAGGCCCAAGAGGTTGCTCTATCAAATAGAGTAACTTCTCAGTTCCCAGGAATATCCTGAGGTTTTATTCCCAATCTGAAAATTAAAGCCCGTTTAATGACATTTTCTCCCATGATTATGTTTTAAACGCTAATCTTTCAATTATCTTGATTTCAATAGTCCAACTATCCAATCAACGATTTCAGGTACTATTGAATATAATGATTACTATAGTCTAACTATATAATCAACTATAATTTTGATTGGTTAAATTCAAATATATTGATTACTATAATCCAATTATATAATCAACTATAATTGAAGTAGTTTGAATACAGTCCAACTGTTTAATTAAAACAACGATTAAATATAGTCCAACTAATATATTTAAGTAATGATGAAAAATGAAATGAGCGCGTATTGGCAAGTATCTAAACGAAATTGCAAATTTAATACTTGCCTCCCACTATTTTTCGACGAGCCTCTAACCCTCTGTTGAGTACTCGGGAAACCTAGTTTCCTAGTGGGCTAGGATCCCGTTAAATAACACACAACCTTGACTTTGGCCAACAAGCTGTATGATATTTAACTAGGTAGATCTCTAAGATCAATTGGATCTCATCCAATTCCTAGATCCAGTAGGTGGACATCCAAATCCGAAACATATATCTAATATATGCCAATATATCCGATATATTCCATAACCTTTTTCCTCTGAATCAATTAAGCCTTGACTTTGGCACAACAAACTTAATGATTCCAGTTAAGCGGGACCCATTGAACTTGGAAAGCTTCGTAATTGATGTCGATGGACAAGAATTGATATTGACTTTGGCCAACAAATCACAACTTCGACAAGACATGCGATATGGAACAAAGCCTTCATGATTCAAACACATCCGCGATGGATAAAGGTCTTGACTTTGGCCAACAAACCGGTGTCAATCTTGGATTTGAGAATGAATCATTCAATGGAAGGAAAAACGCTTAATATTTGTTGAGGGTTTTTCACGTAATTGGCAATCAATTAATTATCTTTGATTAGGTCTCATCATACACCCTTAAACATGCATTCTAAAAGCATAATAAGGCGCGATAAATAAATTAATAATGATATGCAGATGGATATTTAAAACATTTTGTTCCTAGAACAAATCTCTCCCTTTCCTCTCTCCCGCTAGCACAAATCTTACTTCTACCCAATTATATAACACTTCTAAAGAAACCTCATTTACATTGAGGGGAATAGGTGAGAAGAGAAATACAAAGAATCAAGAGGTAATAGGCTGGACACGTCCAATTTAATAAATTCTAAATTTATTACAACAATTTCCAAAATTGCTCTCACCCTTCTAATATCCATCCGATATACATTATTCATACATCACATCCATGTATTCACACAAAGCATGTTATTAATCAATCTAATCCAATTAATTAATCTGAAATTAATGACCATCCAATGTTCAAACAACGATTTGATTTGCGCGAGTCCAACTCATTTAAGAATAAGTACTCAAAGTATGAATTCTTGAATTATATTAAACTACAATATTAAATCGAATTTAATTTTTATTCAATACTAATTCTATATTTAATTCCAAATTAAATAATTACACTTTATTAATGAGCCTTTGCGACTTAGATTCTAAATCCAATCATTACGGGTCTCAAAGCCCAATTAACATCCAATGTCAATTTAATTAAAGTCCAATGGGCTTTCAATTAATTTATAAGGCATGGACTTTGGCAACCAAAGCCCAATAAGGAATCACCCTTTTGCCAAAAATCAATTTAGGCCCAATTAAAATTTTAAAGGCCCATTTAATCATATTTGGACTTTATGGAAATGGTTTTAGGCCCAATTGGATCCAACCAATTAACCTAAAACAAACTTGGCCCAACCAAGCCCATTAAGCCCAAATACAACTTTATAAGCCCAATTCCAAATTAAGCCCAATTAATTTAATCACAATATTCCAACTATCACAATTAAATCAATTAAAGTGTATTAGCCATAATTAATTATTCAAATTAACATTTCCAAAATACCAATTTACATAAGTAATCATGCTTTCTAATTATCAATTCATGTCCAACATAATTAAAGCAAAATCAATCCCATTTCATGCTTTGAAGCTCACGAAAATTTGGGGATTTTATATCCGATTTCGATTTTAATCCAATTAAATCCTAAATCAATTTATCCCAAGTCTTTCAACTCATCCAATGATCAAAAAACAAAAATCACCATGACTTTAGGGCATACTACATTTTCGGCCAAGCCGAAAAATTGGGGAAAATTTAATCCAATTCAATTTTTATCAAATTGATCACATATAACTCCAAGTTATCATCATTCAAGCATACTCAATCAATCAATTTTATCAAATCATGCTCAAATCAATGTTACCCAAATTTTACCCTAAATCAATTTCATGCTTAATAATGGCTCTGATACCATTGTTGGGTTTTCTAGGTCAAACCAATATCATATTAAGCTATGAAAAGTGCGAATACAACAAAGTAAAGTTACAGAAATACTCACTTTGATCGACTTTGCGAAGCGATGAACATAAAAATTTTCTGCTCCCTTGAAGCTCTCGGCCATGCCTCCTTTTTGTGCTCATTGTTTCGGCCAAGCCCCCATTTGTGTGCTCCAAGCTCCAAGCTTTGTGAATGGATTCCATGCTCATGAATGGGTTTCCCTATCACCTTTGTAGGACTCCTTTAGTGTGCTAGCACCTTGGAAATTTTGCCACAAAATTTCCCTTTGCTTTTTGTTGTTCTCGGCCAAGCCAAAAAAATTGAGAGGAAAATGGCACCAAGGCCGTGAGTTAGAGAAGAAGGAGAGAAGAAGATGAGTTGGTTTTTTTGTGTATTTGGATTTAAAAAAAAATCTAATACCACTTACCACTTTCCAAAAGGGTACAAGGTATTTAAAGCCTTTTCAACAACTCCCATCAATCACAAAAGTGACATGCATCACATCACTCAAAGTTGATGTGACTTCCATCACAAGAATGACTAATGATGTGACGCGTGATGTGACTTGTGGGTCCCACTTGATTCGAAATTCGAGTGGGCCCGCAAACACTCCCGAGCTCGGGTTCGCTAATTCTGAATTAACGAATTTTCCGTTGTGACGTAATTAAATCAAATTTAATTAAATAATTATGCATAGCAAAGTTACTATTCACGTCGCTAGCGAATTAAAATCTAATTTTAATTCTGCGTCGAAATCCAATTTTGTTTAATATATCGAATATATTATTTATCGATTAATTCCAAATTAATCGTTCTCTCTCTTTAAATAATATTTTATCCCAGATAAAATATCTCCGCAATTAATCCTAGATAAATTTTCTCTCTCTTATAATTAATCCTAGATTAATTATGTCTGAGTCATATGTCATCGGTGAATCTTCGGGAAGCGACCCATGAGGACCCCGGATATGTTGGCAGTAAATCCGGTCGTCGGACTATCCGAACACGTAGGTACATAGTACTACGTTTTTACCGATTTACAAGACATGGTTGGCTTCTAGCAAAGCACCGTGCCTACCCAATTCTCCAGAAATATTCTTAAAGGAATATGTAATCTATATTAGGCGTAGTATACGTAGTATTGCGTATTACGATCCAGTATTGGATGTCACGTGCTAGGCCTGGGGCTGGAATTGTGTCTGCCCCGTACGAAGCACATATCGGATCTCTGGTAACTAGTCTCTATAATCGGATAAACATGACCTAGTCATATTATCCCGATAGTTGCAGCATACAAGAGTACCAGTTCCTTATCCTACGTGACTATCATCTCCATATAACTGAAGTGATACTTCCATCTTGCATCACACCCAATACACTATGATTCTCAATATACCCAGAAGAGGCGTACACAGAACCTGTCAAAGCCCTGGACGACCAAAACCAAAGTATATTGATTGTCGCAAGTATTAGCTATGTAAGTCTCAGGTTAAGACTAAATACACCTACCCTGATTCGGACTTCCATAGACACATAGTCATACTACCAATGGAATTCTGAGGGGTCTATCCAGAGCGAAGCTGTTTTCGTACCATCGGTAAACACAACCTCCTATTACACTTGCATGAGTATCCAATACCAAATATATGAGAACTATGCCGTTATGCTCCCATAACACGCACAAGTGCAATACTAATCTATTCCGCATTATTGATGTCCAGTCTTGATAATACTACGACTAGAGATATTTAATGATTGAACCTTAGTGGATTAATACTGTCTCAAATCTTATTAATCCGGAACTAATCATATGGATTTTTATCATTTATGTATCTTGGTAATCCAATTACAAATGATAAAAGAGCAATTTCCTTTGTCACATAGTTAATTTGCACAACAACACAATGTTCTGTACAAATAGTGATGCTATGGGTCATAATTTTCCAACATACGGTTCATCCCAAACATAATGCTTAACTTATTTGAAGAATTTCTTCCTTTGCTGAGTTGTCCATTCCAATGGCCATTTTCCTGATACTATGTAGTTGACATAGTCAACATACCAAAGTATTTCACACTGTTTCATGGCAAACAGTTGTTCATCTGGAAAAGTTTCTTTGATTATCAGTTCTTTGCCAGCTGTTTCTCCATTCTCGAGCCTTGATAAATGATCTGCCACTTGGTTTTCTGTCCCTTTCTTGTCTCGAATCTCCACGTCAAATTCTTGCAGAAGAAGTATCCAACGGATCAATCTGGGTTTGGCATCTTTCTTCGTGATCAGGTATTTGATTGCTGAATGATCTGTGTAGACCACCACTTTAAGACCTAGCAGATATGATCAGAATTTATCAAAACCGAACACAACTGCGAGCAACTCCTTTTCAGTGGTTGTGTAGTTGAGTTGAGCTTCATTTAGAGTTCTGCTGAATTAATAAATGGTGTGGAAAACTTTTGCTTTGCGTTGTCCCAAAACTGCACCTACAGCAAAATCACTAGCATCATACATCACCTCAAATAGAAGGGTCTAGTCTGGTGCTATAATGATAGGAGCAGAAACCAACTTCTGTTTTAGGATCTCAAAAGCTTCCTAGAATTCTTTGTTGAAGTTGAAAGGCACATCCTTCTCCAGAAGATTGCACAGAGGTTTAGCAATCTTTGAGAAGTCTTTGATAAATCTCTTGTAAAAACCTGCATGTCCGAGAAAACTCCGAATTCCTTTGACAGATGTCGGTGGAGGTAGTTTTTCAATTGTTTCAATCTTTTCTTTGTCTACCTCAATTCCCTTTTGTGAGATCCGATGTCCCAGAACAATGCCTTCCTGCACCATGAAGTGGCATTTCTCCCAATTGAGTACCATGTTGGTATCTTCACATCTTTGTAATACATGTTCCAGATTTTGCAAGCAGTGGTCAAAAGAATCTCCAAACACAGAGAATTCATCCATGAAAACCTCCATACTCTGTTCCAACATATCTGAGAAAATGGCCATCATGCAACGTTGGAATGTGGCAGGAGCATAGTACCATACAGACATGTAAAAATGGTATTCTCCTAATCTTCCGGGGTGATGGAAATCTGATTGTACCCAGAGTATCCATCCAGATAACAATAGAACTCATGTCCTGCCAGTCTGTCCAGCATCTGATCAATGAATGGCAGGGGAAAATGGTATTTCCTTGTTGCTTTGTTCAGCTTCCGGTAGTCCATATAAACTCTCCATCCAGTCACGGTTCTTGTAGGAATCAGCTCGTTCTTTTCATTTGTGACTACATTTATTACTCATTTCTTCGATACACACTACATAGGACTCACCCAAGTGCTGTCTGAGATGGGGTAAATGATACCAGCATCCAACCGTTTGATGATTTCTTTCTTCACGACCTCTTTCATGATTGGATTTAGTCTTCGTTAATGCTCCACTGTGGGTTTGTACTCATCGTTCATCAGAATCTTGTGCATGCAAAATGATGGACTAATGCCTCGAATATCTGCTATAGTCCAGCCAATGGCTTTCTTGTGTTCTCGTAACACTCTCAGTAACTTTTTTTCCTGCTCCAATGTTAGCGAAGAAGAAATAATAACATGTAATTCATAAGAGTTTCCTAAGAAAGCATACCTGAGATGGCTCAGAAGTAGCTTCAACTCCAGCTGTGGTGGTTCTTCAATCGAAGACATGATTCGCTCATTCTTCAGGAGTTCCAGACTTTCAACTGGTGGTGTCGATTTGAAGTGAAATGGTTTGTCAAGATAGTTGATACATTCCAGGATTTCAGCATCTAGCTCGCTGTCAGTCATGTTGGTGATACAAGCTTCAAGTTTGTCTGTGGGAGGTGGTACTGCATCAGTATCCTGGATGATACTATCAACAACATCAACTTTGAAACATTCTTCTTCTTTTTCATCACTTGGGAATTCATGGCTTTGAAAACATTAAAGGTAACTTCTTGGTCTTGAACTTTCATGGTTAGTTCTCCTTTTTGTACATCAATAACAGTTTGACCTGTAGCCAAGAATGGTCTTCCAAGGATGATAGGTACATCTTTGTCTTCTTCCATGTCAAGGATAATGAAATCTGCTGGGAGAATAAGTTTGTCAACTTTAACCAGCACATCTTCAACTACACCTCTCGGAAATGCGAGAGTTTGATCAGCAAGTTGCAGAGAGACTGAGGTAGGCATTGCTTCTTCAATTTGCAGTTTCTTGTAAATAGTAAAAGGCATCAAATTAACACTTGCACCTAAATCACATGAAGCCTTACCGATGTATTATTCTCCAATGGTGCATGAGATAGTGAAACTGCCAAGATCTTTCAACTTTGGGGGAAGTTTCCTCTAAATGATGGCGTTGTATTCTTCCGTCAATGCTACTATCTCGTAATCTCCCAATCTCCATTTTCGTGAAAGAATGTCTTTCATGAATTTGACATAGCTGGTCATTTCTTCCAACGCTTCTACAAATGGGATGTTGATATGCAGCTTTTTGAACACCTCCAGGAAATGAGCAAACTGCTTATCCAGTTTTTTTTTCTGAAGACGCTGTGGAAAATGTGGAGGTGGAGTGATTTGATCTTTTTCCTTTGCTTCTTTTTCCTCCATGTGTTGCTCTGTTTTGTTTGGAATTTCTTCAATGGATGCCTTGATTCAAACATCTTTGTTGATCTCAGTACCACTTTTCAAAGTAATGGCTTGACATTGCTCCTTCCATCGGTTCCTTGAATTTGGTTCTGTGTTGTTGGGAAGATTTCCTGGCGGTCTGTAACTCTGAGCATTGGTCAGTTGTCCAATTTGATTCTCCAGTGCTTTAATAGAAGTTGATTGGCTTTGAAACATAGCATCATATTTTTTTAGCTAAGTCAACACTTCCGCTATTCCTGGTTCATTTTCCTACTCCTGGCCTTTGTTCTGTTGCTGTTGGAATCCTAGTGGTGGATAGTTCTTTTGCCCTGAATTGTTGCTCCATGAGAAATTTGGATGATTCCTCCACCCTGGGATGTAGGTGTTGGAATATGGATTGTTCCTCTGTCTGTTGAAATTATTGACATAATTCACCGTCTCTTCTTGTTGATTTGGCTTTGGTTCTCCTCCATAAGGTGAACTTGTGGATCCGGTAATGTTTACAAATTGCGCGCTGAGTGTTTCCAGACATTTGCACATCTGATCCAACTTGGTATTCACTACTGAGTTAGCTCTAACTTCATAAATTAATGCAATTCTCTAGATCATGCTCATTTCTGTTAGCCACAAGGAATTGTTGTTAGCCATTTCTTCAATTAGGTCTCAGGCTTGATCTTCTCATTTTGCCATTAGTGCTCCTCCAATAGCAGCATCAATTGTGGTTCTCATCAATCCAGAAAGTCCATTATAGAATGTTTGGACTTGAAGCCATTTTGGAATCTCATGGTGAGGACATTTCCGGAGAAAATATTTGTACCTTTCCCAAGCTTCGTAGAAAGTTTCCGAGTCTTGTTGTACAAAGGATGTGATGTCATTCCTCAGTTTTGTTATCTGGCTGGTGGAAAATACTTTGCAAGGAATTTGGTGGCTAGAGTGTTCCAAGTTGTGATGGAACCTGCTGGTAGTGAATGTAGCAAAGCTTTTGCTATATCTTTCAAGGAATATGAAAAAACCTGCAGTCTCATTGCTTTTTTAGCTGCTCGGTTGTAATTAAAAGTACCGCAAATTTCAGGAAGTTGCTGATGTGGGCATTAGGATCTTCAGTTGCGTTCCCCCTAAACTGAACTGACTGCTGAATCATCTGAATGTATGTTTTGATGTCACACATATTTTCTGGTAAGGGAGGAAGTATAACACAGGAAATGAAGCCGTCAACCACCGGAATGGTTCTGTCTCGAATGGGAATTGGTGGTGCAACCTCCAAAGGTTCAGGTTCCATGTTAACGATTGCTTCTTGGCCTTCTCGCCTTTCCCTTCTCAACTGTCTGATGGTTCTTTCAATTTCTGGGTCAAGCAGTCGTAGTTCAAAACTTCTGGTTCGTCTCATATAGTGTATGAGAACCTGAAACACACGAAAACAAAAACAATAAGTAAAAATAAATTAAACACAAGTAACTTATCTAACCCCAAAACTAATAGTGAAAGATAAATAAGTCCCCGACAACGGCGCCAAAAACTTGACCGGCGTTGTCACACGCGTATAACGCAAGCGCACGTATCGTTCAAGTAGTAAAAAAAGTATCGATCCCACGAGGACTTAATACCTAAGATATTAGTTTTATGAAGTCAAATGATTACTAGTATCTAATGGATTGATTGTTTGATTGGAATGGTGACTTAAATTTAAAACAAGTAAATAAAATGGCGCGAAAGTTGGTTGAGGAAAATTCAAATTTATTAAACTATCCAGGGTTGTGATTTCTTCCAATATCTTTTTAAACAAGTACCTGCTTTGTTTGCTCTTTATGAACTATTTTATATTACTAATTTCAGACTTAAATCATCTTGTGTATGACACTCATACACTAAGTCTGAAGGCACATGAGTAATTAAGGGTAAACAAGATAATTTACAATATGCGATTTAAGTCAAACATTTGATAAATGAATAATGCATCTTTTATTTCATAATATATAATTTTGTTTACATTACATAAAGCTCTAGGACACATATTCCAATATTCTCTTCCTCGAGTCTCAGTGACAAAGGCTTCTGTCTGATCTGAGACAACGTCTTTTCTCCTGAACTCTTTATTTGACATGGCATCTTTTACTATAGGTATGGTAAGTTTGCCTCTTGGAGTCTAGTGATAAGAGTAACCACCATTATCTCCCAGCTATCATGAAGAGAACTAAGTAGTAGGATGGCTTGTACTTTATCTCCCAGGTGCATGTCTACTGCAGACAGCTAATTCACTAGGTTCTTGAACTCATTGGTGTGTTCTACAATTGAAGTTCCACTCCGTAGCTTCAAATTCACCAAATGTCTCATTAACAGGGATTTATTCTAAGCAATCTTGGCCTGGTATGTGCCTTCTAGTTTCATCCACATCTCATAAGAATCTGTATCATGTGTTACATGGTGGAAGACATTATGTCCGATCAACTGCCTAATCAGACCGAGAGTTCTATTTTTGAGTTTATTCTAGTCACTCTCTTTGATATAATATGGTCCAACCCTCTCATACTCGACCATATTGAACAGATATTTGTAATGAAAATATCTATTTTCCAAGGACTCCATAGGGATTAATTGGTTGCTATTAGCTTGATCATTGCGCCAGAAAATGAATGTTTCATTTTCATTTGAAGTTTAAAGTTCAAAATGAAAAACGATAAAATCAGAGCTGATTTCACAAATTAGAGGTCACTGTTACGTACATAACAGTAAAAAATGATGGATTTGACTCTTCATTGGTACAAATCCAAAAGAAGGGCCGATTTGTAAGATTTTTCAACTTTTAGGGTCAACTATAAATTTCAAAGTCTTTAGGGGCTCAATGAAATTTATCAGAGATGCAGATGTACCTGACACGTTGCTGATGATGTAGCAGAAATAGGATCGGCTTTGTTGACAAGGCTAATAACATTGTGGACATGTGTCGATGACGTAATAGTTAACGTGTCAAACTCCTTACTGACCTGACGTTTAATGTATGTTGACATGGCGATGACTGTGCACTGGCATATCGATGATTGTGTACTGATATGGTGCAGATGTGTTTGAAATGTCAACGTCTACAACCTCCAGCTGGCGCGTGTGGTGCGTTGAAAGAGTGGCGGTGTGTGGGAAGCTTCTGTCCGACCTCCATTTTATTGTCAAAAAACACCAACATACTCGTCCCAACTCGAACAAGCAATTGGTATACTCAAAATTGATTTTTGAGAACTTTCCCAAAACTCGAATGTTACTGAACCAAGTAACATTCTTTACCTCCAGGATCCCCAACGTATAAGCTCTGATACCACTTATTGCGATTATCTGATCACTGAAGAGTGTTTTGATGCGGAAAAATAAATACTATGTATTTGTAACATCCCCAAATCTGGGAGATGTTACCGGCATAGGATAGACCGTACTAACCCCATAGCCTCTGACTCTCTGACAACTGCCAATCTTATTCTATATACAATCTCATGCATGGGACCAAAGCCCAACTCACCAAAATAATAATATAACTCACTACTCATTATTATACTATTAAAACAAATGCAATCTACAACTTTGTTGAGAACATTTATACTTATAACAATGACTGATACAAGCTATTAACTAATGCATGACTTTACTATACTCTTGAATGACTTGCACTGGTGGACTCCAACCCTAGTGACTGCATCAGTATCCGTCCTCCCGAGCTCGTCCTACGAGAATACCTGCAACCACAGAAAATTGGGAGTGGGGGGGTTAGATCATTGTACGATCTAAGTGAGTGGACTATAAAACTGAAATGCTGCAATAAAATAATCTGGTTCTGAAATCAAAGTTCCAGAAATAACATTATATAAAAACTCTTTTATGTAAATCTCTTATGTATTCTCTTTAATAAAACTTGTCTTTCTGAAATCTTCTTTTGTAAGCTATTTCTGAAAATATGATACTTGAAACTCTTTTCTAAAAATCTATTATCTGGAAACTAGTATGTATCTGAAAAACTTGACGTATGAGGGCGTTACGTTTCACCGTCCCCCAATACGCCTATCTGGAGCCTTTTAACTGTTTCCATGGTAAATCCATTTGGATAATGCTTCCTGGTGCTGTATGTTTCATTCATGAAATATGTCAGCTGAACGGAAAATCGCTTTCCTTAAAAGGAAACCTTTTAGAGGATGTTTACAACATCCTGACGGTTTTGTCGTACCAAAACTAGAAAATAAGGTTTGCAGGTTATTTGATCCATGGATGGATTGAAGCAAGCATAACATTCTTGGAATTATCGTTTTGATGTAATCATAATGGTATATGATTTAATTCAAAACGAAAATGATTCTTGTGTATATAAGGAGGTTAGTGAGAGCGCACTGACAATGAAAGTCCTAAATAATGATAATATATCATTTCTTGGAAATGAGATTCCCATAATACAATCGGTGAAAGCTTGGCTTTCATGAAAAATTCTCCGTAGAATTCTTGGGAGAAAGAACCTTTATTCTAGGAATAAAGATCTACTGGGATAAATGTAAAGTTGTTGACTACTCTCCGAGAAATCGTACATTGAAAAAATATATGCGACCTAGTGTCTCATACGCTTTGAGCATATGGATTCACAATCAGGCCAATCCAAGTGATAGTCACTGGATTGATGTTAAGAACATCCTTCAATATCTTAGACGAAGTAAGGATGCTGTCTTATACTATGGAGATGGAGAACTTGAAGTGACTGGGATCACTGTTGTAAGTTTCCTAACCGATAAAATGACTATAAGTCGCAAACGGTACTATACAGTTTGAATAACAAAATAATGAGATGGAAATCTTCCAAGCAAGATATTGTTGTCGAATAAACAACAAATGCAGGTTATTGCTGCGGCTGAGGCAGTAATAGAAGCCATTTGGGTCGATAACAAATCTAATTAGATTAGAATAGTTCTGTTAGCAGCTGAGATAGGCTAGAGCGCAGGCTAAAGAATTAATTGTCTCATCAACGATCCAGATATATACTTCGATATTCATCTGATTCATTCGGATCATACATCATGGCGATGTGATGATCGAATAAATCGCATCAGATGATAATCATGCAAATCCGCTGACGAAAGTCTTTTCTCAGTAATTTGAGCGAACCGTACACAGTTCGGGTGTAGGACACCCGAGTGACTGGCTATAGACCAAGTGAGAGATTGTTGGATAGTTATGACCTATAGCGTCACTATTTGTACATATCATGGTGTTGTTGTACAAATTAACTATGTGACAAAGGAAATTGCTCTCTTATCATTTGTGATTAGATCACCAAGATGTATAAATGATAGGAGGTCCTTATGATTAGTTCATGGATTGAGATGATATGAGACAGTATCAATCCACGAAGGTTTAATCATTAAATATCTCTAGTTGTAGTATTATCGAGATTGGACATCGATAATGCGGAATAGACTGGTATTACACTTGTGGGCATTGTGAGGGCATAACGACATAGTTCTCATATATTTGGGTATAGGATACTCATGCAAGTGTAGTAGGAGGTTGTGTTTTACCGATGGTACGGAAAACAGCTTCGCTCTGGATAGACCCCTCATAATTCCATTGGTAGTATGACTTTGTGTCTATGGAAGTCCGAAATCAGGGTAGGTGTATTTGGTCTTAACCTGAGACTTGCACCGCTAATACTTGCGACAATCAATATGCTTTGGTTTTAGGTCGTCCAGGGCTTTAACAGGTTCTGTGTACGCCTCTGCTGGGTATATTGAGAATCGTAGTGTGTTGGGTGTGATTTCAAGACGGAAGTATCACTCCAGTCATAGTGGAGATGACGGTCACGTAGGATACGTAACTGGTTCTCTTATGTACTGCAGTCATCGGGATAAAATAACTAGGTCATGTTTATCTTATTATAGAGACTAGTTACCAGAGATCTGATATGTGCTTCGTACGAGGCATACACAATTCCAGCCCCAGGCCTAGCACGTGACATCCGATACTGGATCGAAATATGTAATACTACGTATACTACGCCTGATATAGATCACATATTCATGTAAGGATATTTCTGGAGAATTGGGTAGGCATGGCGCTTTGCTAGAAGCCAACCTTGTCTTGTAAATCGGTACAAACGTAGTACGAGGTACTTACGTGTTCGGATAGTCCGACGACCGGATTTACTGCCAACATATCTGGGGATCTCATGGGTCGCTTCCCGAAGATTCACCGATGACGTATGACTCGCACTTTATTAATCTTGGATTAATTAGATGAGAGAGAAAATTAATCTGGGATTAATTACGGAGATATTTTATCTGGGATAAAATATTAATTAAAGAGAGAGAACGATTAATTTGGAATTAATCGATAAAATAATATATTCGATATATTATACGAAATTGGATTTCGACACGGAATTGAAATTAGATTTTAATTCGGGCGAACGAGTTAATTTAGAATTAATTCGTTAGCGACATGAATAGTGATTTTGCTAGGCATAATTATTTAATTACGTCGCAACGCAAAATTCGTTAATTTAGAATTAGCGAACCCGAGCCCGGGAGTGTTTGCGAGCGCACTCACATTTCGAATTCGAGTGCGACACGTAAGTCACATCAAGATTCAAATCGCTAATCGCATCAAGCGTCAAATCATTAGTCACTTTGAGTGATGTGAAAACTTGTCACTTGATTGATTGATTGATGTAAATAGTGATGTGGTGGTTGAAAGCTTTTATTGTTTGACTTTTGGAAAGCAAATAAATTGGTAAATCAATTATTGATTTTTAGAAAATCAAATAAAGTGTATTAGATACACTTTTGGCAACCAACACACCACACCACTCTCTCTCTTTCTTCCTCCCCCTCTCATGCCCAAAGGGGCTGCAGTTTTCTTTTTCTGGTTTTGGCCACTGCCGAGTGCCATGGAGAAGGAAAATGGTGATTTTGTGGAAAAATTACCAAGTGCTAGCACACGTCGGAGTCTTGCGAAGTGTTAGGGAAACCCACTTGTGAGCTAGGAATGACCAAACAAAGCTTGGAGCTTGATGGATCATGCAAAAGCTGAAAATGGAGGAGCAAGAAACTGTCACTGCGGAGACATCTTGGAGGAGGCAGAAAAGATTTTGTTCTTCGTCGCATCGCTCAACCGCTCGATGTAAGTATTCCGAAACTTCCTAGTGTATTCGCATTATGTTTCTATGCTTGATAATCGATCCTCGGGAATTAGAGATTACCCAACATGGAGAGTTTTTGTTTTGCTTGTTTTTGTTTCTAAAACAAAATACAACTTATGAAAAAATCAAAACCAAATTTTGGTATATCCTTTTCCAAAATTGAAAACAAAGTTTGGAGGGAAAATGTCATTAATGCCTCCAACTACTCCCATCAATCAAAAAATAACTAGAAGTCAATCACAAAAAGTTGACAAGACTTCCATCACTTTAGTGACTAATGATGTGACATGTGATGTGACTTTTGGGCCCCACTTGATTCACAATCGGAGTGGGCCCGCAAACACATCCCAGGCTCGGGCTCGTTAATTCCGAATTAACGAATTTTCCGTTGCGACTTAATTAAATCAAATCTAATTAAATAATTATGCCTAGAAAAATTACCGTTAAAGTCGCTCGTGAATTAATTCTAAATTAATTCGTTCGCCCGAATTAAAATCCAATTTTATTTCGCGTCGATATCCAATTTCATTTAATATATCGAATATATTATTTTATCGATTAATTCCAAATTAATCGTTCTCTCTCTTCTAATTGAATTTTATCCTAGATAAATTCTCACCGTAATTAATCCCAGATTAATTTTTCTCGAGTCATACGTCATCAGCTAATCTTCGGGAAGTGACCCATGAGATCTCTGGATATGTTGGCAGTAAATCCGGTCGTCGGACTATCCGAACACGTGCGTACCTCGTACCACGTTTTTACCGATTTACGAGACATGGTTGGCTTCTAGCAAAGCGCCATGCCTTCCCAATTCTCCATAAATATTCTTTTAAGGAATATGTAATCTATGTCAGGCGTAGTATATTTAGTATTTCGTATTGCGATCCAGTATCTGATGTCACATGCAAGGCCTGTGGCTGGAATAATGTCTGCCATGTACGAAGCATATATCGGATCACAAGAAACTAGTCTCTATAATCGGATAATCATGACCTTATCATATTATCCCGATAGTTGCAACATAATAGAGAAGCGGTTCTGTATCTCTGCGTGATCGTCATCTCCATATGACTAAAGTGATACTTTCGTCTTGACATCACACCCAATACACTACGATTCTCAATAAACCCAGAAGAGGCGTACACAGAACATGTTAAAGTCTTGGACGACCAAAACAAAGCGTATTGATTGTCGCAAGTACTAGCGATGCAAGTCTTAGGTTAAGACCAAATACACCTACCCTGAAGCGGATTCCCATAGACACATAGTCATACTACCAATGTGATTTCGCGGGGACTATCTAGAGCGAAGCTGTTTCCGTAACATCGGTAAACACAACCTCCTATCACACTTGTATAAGTATCCAATACTTTAAATATATGAGAACTATGATGTTACGCTTCCATAACACGTACAAGTGCCAATACTAGTCTATCCGCATTATCGATGTCTAGTCTCGATAATACTACGACTAGGGATATTTAATGATTAAACCGTTATGGATTGATATTGTCTCATATCTTATAATCCGGAACTAATCATAAGGACTTTTATCATTTATATATATATATGAGTAATCTAATTACAAAATGATAAATGCAATTTTCATTGTCACATAGTTAATTTGTACAAAAACCACAATGTCGTTACAAATAGTGACGCTATGGTCATAATTGTCCAACAGGTTTCTCAGGTTCTATCAATGTTTTGATGTGTTTTAGTTTATTTTACAAATAAAATAAAATCGGGACTCAATAGAATCAATCAGGACGAAATATGGAACAAATAAGGGCAAAACTAGACTTGACATTTGGATTTAGAGTTTGGAAACTTGAAACAGCGTTATAACGAAGTACAATTTCGAAAATTTCAATTTTACATAATTTTCGTAATTTGGCCATGTTGAGTTCTAATATAGGTCCCAAGATCATGAAATCAAGCATAAAATTCGCATGAATACATCAAAGGAATAAGGCGGAATTCATACTCACATTGAATGGTTTGATGCTAGGAAGAACAAGACCCATTTTGCTCCTTGTTGAAGCTCGGTTTTGACCTCCAAAAACAGCAAGGACTGCTCGGTGGGGGGCTGTGTTTTGATGCTCCAAAAATCGGCCATGGAAGACCACCATTGAAGCTCCAAGCTTCAAGCTTCAATAAAAAATCCAAGCTCATAAATTCGTTTCCCTATCACCTATGTATAACCCAAGTGTGTGCTAGCACTTGTTCTTCTCCATATTAATTGATCAAACCAAAAATTGATGAAGAATTCGGTCTCCAAACCGTGAGAGAGATGAAGAAGATTTTGGCTCCAAAAGCCTAAATCGTGAGTCACCTCCAAGGAGAGAGAGAGAGCCGAATTTCAATGCTTAGGAGAGAGAGAAAATAAAAAGCTTTTATATATATTACTTTAAAACATTTACCAAGTAAATAAATAAAGTATATATATTAAACTTTAAATCAAAAGTCAAAAGAAAAAGCAAAAAGCAAAAAGGTACAAGTCATATCAACTTTATTCCCATCACTTTTTACTTTTCACATCAAGTCACTTTATTAAAGTGACATCATGTCATGTCACATCACTCAAAGTGACAAGTGATTTGACACGTGATGCGACTAGTGATTTGACGCTTGAAGTGACTTGCCTGCCGCGCTCGGATTCAAATACGAATGCGCTCGCAATCACTCTCGGGCTCGGGTTCGCTAATTCCAAATTAACGAATTTTCCGTCGCGTCGTAATTAAATGATTACGCCTAGCGAAATCACTATTCACGTCGCTAACGAATTAATTCTAAATTAATTTGTTCGCCCGAATTAAAATCTAATTTTAAT